>JAOEHY010028633.1:0-42169 GCA_025447955.1 Psilopsiagon aurifrons | reverse complement strand
GGTAGGTGTTTTGGCGTTATTTTGTTTTGTTTTGTTCAGAAAAGCATGGCAAAGGCTTCTTGGGGAAAAACCTCTGCCATGCCTTTCTTTCTCCTGCTTGTTAGGATACTTTTTTGACTGTAATGGTTTTGATCCCAGGGGAAGCAATCTAGGATCATTGCTGAGATAAAGAAAGGCAGGCTCTGGAGTGGAGTCTCAAAGCTGTCCCTCAAGTCTTAGTGAAGCTTGAGGTAAAATGTTTCAGTGCCTCCATGAGGCCAGTTCTCCCTTCTGTGTTGCAGGCAGCTCGGGATGGAGACTGGTGCCGAGGAGGGGGTTCTGGGACCTGTGCCAGGAAAACACTAAACTGAGCATCATTTGTTGTAGGTATTCATGGGATGCCTCTGCTGTCTCACCACTGTGTGCAGTAAAGAGCATTGTTCCTTTAATGTTCATCTTGGAACTGCAAGCGAATGTACAGCCCAATTAGTGCAGCAGCTTAGAACAATAAACCCTCCAGAATCTCTGGTGGGGGAAGCATGCTTTTATCTATTTGGTAAATAATTTATTAATCACACTGATGTATCCTCCTTGACAGCAACAGAGCCAGATAAGTGATGGTTCAAAATCAATTTGTCATGGTCCAATGTGCACTCAGTGACCTACTTGGTCTGTTATATAGGTCAAACTTGTACATGATGCTCTGATAGCAGAGGCACTTCTTAAAAACAACAACAGCAACAACAAAACTCATGGCACATTTCAGACTTTGGGACTCTGTGCTGGCTGGTACTCAGGCACACCATTCAAAAACTCAGCTTGAAGAGAGGGGCAAGGACAGGAGCTGAGTAGGTGATGTTTTGGGCTCTCAGGGAAACTGACCCAAAAATGCCCTGCTCTGGTGGTGCAGCAGCAGTATCCAGGAGGTAGATCCATACTTTTGACCTACTTCTATGACCTTGTTATTATCACACTGCCCTTTGTCACTGACAGCACCCCTAGCATCCCCCTGCTATTTCCATGTTTGTCCTGCTTTAGTCTCTACTTTTCTTGCTCTCCCCTACCCACAACATCTTTTTCTTCAGGTGAAGTAGAAATCCATTCCCTCCTTCTCTCTGTACCCTGCTGTGGAGTCCATATGAGCACCAAAATTTGAAGTCTTCTGCTTCTGAGCAGGTTAGTTGGGTTAAGAAGCTAGATTGTTTTAAACCGCAGGGAGACAGAAATTGAAACCTATGACAGAGCTTTTGAGTAGTCAGTTTACTGGTGCCCCCTTTGTGGCTTGACAGATGTTTCAATTGTCATTTTTTGGTGGAATTTGGTATACTTTCTCTTTCATTAATGCATGCTCCAGAGGTTTCTGCCAGTGAGTCCTGGAGAACCAAGCAATGCGTGAGATGGCAGGTTGAATGGGAAGTGCTGACACTCCCAAGAATATCAGGCAGCTTTGTGATGATGTGCATGCTGTGTCTCCTTTATGAGCAGCAGAAAGAAGTTTCTCCCAAAATCCTATTGGTAACCACTGTTTTAGGGAGGTGACATGGTCCTTATTCCTCTCAGCATTTTCACCATACCAGTGCTCTGCTGCTGAAGGCAGTTGGGCACCTACTGGACTTGTGAGCTTTCCTCTTCTCTTCCCACTGCACCTACTAGGGTGGTGGGGTTTATTTTTTGAGGATTTGGTCTTTTTACATAACAGTAACACAGGTTTCAGCTGGGATAGAACTATTTTTTTTTTTCTTAGTGGCTGTTTCAGTGCTGTGTTTTTGACTTCAGACTGAGAACAATGCTGGTAACACACTGATGTTTTAGTTGCTCAGTAGTCCTTACCCCAGTCAAGGACTTTTCAAACTCTCATGCTTTGCCAGTGAGTGAGAAGGGGCACAGGAGCCTGACCCAAACTAGCATAAGGGGTATTCCATAGCGCAGCACGCCATGCCCACTAGATAAACTGGGGGGAGTTGGGGCTGCCAGAGAGAGTACCACCACCACAGGCAGGAATTAAAGGACTGGAAACAAATTCACCAGTGTAGATATTTGAATAAATAGTGTGTACCTGTAAAGATATTTATAGCCCTGACAAACACAGGACAGATTCCTTCTATTTTCCTCCCCACTTCTCTGGAGGCACAGTAAAATTCCAGAAACCAGGAAGGACCACTGGGTTCATGGCATGAACTTCTTGTTTGGCCTTGGCAAATCAATAACATCCCCCTCACCCCACCAACAGTCTCTGATAGCACTGTCTCCTCCTGCTGATTCCCTGAAGGACATCTGCAACCCAGGATTTTGTAAAAATCACACAGGATATCCTGGAGACAGGATACAAATCTTTCTTAAAACCAACATGCAAGTAAACAGACAAGCCCCCAGCAGGCTATTTTCAGCACATAAGAATTGTTTGTATTTGTTGGGGTATTTTAATAAGATGACTATTAATATTTTCCAGGAGGTGTCAGCAGTTCTTTAAACCAAGGAAGGGGTTGCAACAAATGGCTTCTTTTGCTGAGAATTCAAAAGATATTCTTTAAAGCCTGCAAACTGCCAGTGAGCTTCAACAGAACAAGTGTTCTCAAGGTGTATTTATGTTGTCTCTATCGCACTCCAAAGGATTTCTGCCAGCACACCCCATTACAATGAGTAATGTTTCCTTTAAAAGCAAATGCAGAAGTCTTAGATCTTGGATAATTAAATAATCTCCTCTTTTTTTAATTATTTACAATAAGAGACTGACACCAACGTCCTAGTTTCCCACCCTGAACCTCACGACATGATTGTGTTTACCTTGATGTAAGCTGAATGGTCAAAACATTGTGTTATCTATCTGTCATGTAATAAAAGGGCAGAGAATGTGTAATTAAGTACAGATTAAGACTTCCACAAGCTTCATTAGGAAAAAAAAAGAAAAGGCAAAAAATAGCTGCTTTTATGCGGTGGGATGTACTGGCAGACAGCTCTTGGCATGACACATTGACAATGGTGGAGCGGCACTAGGTGAGCTCTTATCTACCCGTTTATTGTCTGCAGAGGCTGGCAGTTCTCCATGTGGAACCCTGTTTATAGGAGATTCATACGTAGTGTGTAAACAGCACGGTGGCATCATGAATGTCCATCTATCAAAAATGCTGAAGCATCCCCCATGACAGAATACGGATGTTTTTGCTTAATGCAGAGCAGAGAAGAAGCATGTAAACACTCTGAAAAGAGCAAGCAGCAAGTATTATAGTCTCAAAATCAATTTACATCAGACAGGGAAGTGTGACAGGAGGACCAAAGTGCAGAGCAGGGCCAGCTTCTAAGAGTCTTCCTAAGTACCAGTCTCCTTGGTGTCTGAACTCCACAGACAAGAATGAATGTCCCTGTGTCAGTCCTAAAGAATTAGCAATTATCTTCTTCATCCAGTGCATGGGTGCAGTTCTTTTGTTATTTTGTCCTGGACTGCAAGGTTTGTATAAGGCATGAAAGAAAAAAAAAAGTGGCTTCTTTCAGTTTCAGTTCACTATAATATCTTTTTTTTTTTTTTCTTTACTCTGCAGTGGAAATCTTTAAGGGATCGACTATCAATTTTTTTGCATTTCCATTTTTTTTTTTATTACCATAAGCCTAAAACCTCAAGATCTACTTTAGGAATATATTTTGGTCCCGTTGCATAAAAAACAAATCAAACCAAACCAAACTGAACAAACAAGAAAAAACAAACAAAAAAATAAGGAGGGGGGAAATTCTCACATTAAAAAAAAGAAATCAGGTTAGTTCATCCTTATGCAACTAAATGTGCTTTTTAATATGTTTTTCTAAACAAGAATCTTATAGCTGGCATCTTATACCCTCCATTATTCATTGCTCGCTCATTCCAGATTTTATCCTAAACTCTGGCACCTGTCTGTCAAATGAACAAGGTGCAGATGTGCAAAAATACAGGAAAAGAAACAATCTTTTGGGGTCCTAGGAGGCCAGTAACCACAAAATTGCAATAGATCAGAGAGAATCTGCATGAAAAATACTCTCCATGACACTCACTGAAGGCTTCCATTTGCAAATGGCAGCCAAAAGGCACCTTTATTCTTATATACAGGGATGAAAACCATTGGCTGTTTCTTTTGACTTCACCTGGAGCTGAAGATGCTTAACATTTCAGAAAATCAAGTGAACGTGTCACAAGATGGACATTCAGTTAGTGACTCTTGTTGAAAGTGAGCTTGTATTTTCCATTTCTCCATTTTCCCCTCTTTAAAGTGGGATGAATGCTTTTCACCTATCATGTAAATGTTCTGAGGCCTAATTAGTTAATGTGTGTAAATTGCTTTTGAGATGAACAGTGCTAAGTGTTATTATTACTGTATTAAAATATGGCCAGCAGCCAACCTCTCCATGTAGCTTCAGGGTAATGACAAAGCTGATCAACTGCAGGATTTTACTGCTGGTGATCTGAAACAACAAATAATTTCTGTGCATTTATCTAGTAACAAGTGCAAACAGATAATACAATTTTAGTCTGAATGTTAGCAAACAGAGAGGCAGCTGAATTTATTATTATTATTTTGATTTTTTTATATTATATATTAATTTTTTATAAACTATTTCAAGAAAACAGTAAATTCACAGCCAGGTATTTAGGTATTCCTTATTACTTAGTCAAATTTGCTAGCATTTTCATCTGCAGGAATCTGTGTGCAATTTATCATGTAGAACAGAATGCTCCTTTTGTATACTGTTTTAGAAGGTCAAATTTCTTTCACTGAAAAGTTGGAGAAGACTGAAGAAAAAGGCAGATCTCAGGGCATCAGTCAAGGAGGAGAGGAGGTGAATGAAGGTTGTGTAAACTGAGAGAGAGACACTGTTGTGACCCTACCTTCGTTATTCTAACTGGTGATTCCCGCACAATACAGAAAATGTTTGCTGAAATCAGTAGACATTATATGATTAAGTCTTATCACATGGATCTGAATTAAGGATCTACTTAAAGGAACGATTTTTCAGGAGTAGACCTATATTTTGATCTGCCAACAGACCACTGTCCAAACCCAGATATATGCAACATACCAGTATAAGCCCACAGAAAATAGTGCAGAGTGGTTTCTTCCCATTTATCTAGTCTATCTTTTAAGCGGTAGCTCCAGAATCTGTTATACAATTTGCTCCACCACACAAGACCATAGTCACTCACTGAAATTTTAAGTTTGTGATAGATTTTAATGAATCTATGAAACCTATACATTCACATAGTTTGGAATTAACTCTTCATGGACAAGATGTTGTTTAATTTACACAAAGAAACAAGGCAGAATATGATGATAAGAAAGACACACAAGTATTTTTGGGAAGTTACACCCAGTTATATTGAGGAAAAGAACTACGGGAAAAACAACTGTGGGAAATCCAGAAAGGGATTGTTTATTATCTGGAAAAAAGTGGGTAGTTCTACGAATTGTGAGAAGCCACACATCAAGCAAAATTTCTGGCCTTGATTCATATCCACCTGTCCCCAGGCAAGTGATTTTTGGAGAGCTATTTAATCTCCTGCATGCAAAAGTAAAGCCCTTTAAAACTCTGAAAATGGTCCATAAGAATTAAAGACTAATCTTTTCTTCTTCATTAAGTTATCCACTTCAAGATTCTAAGTCAGGTGCAGACTACTCTCCAGGTCAGGTACAGACTACTCTGTATGTTCAGTAATCATAGAATCATAGAATAGTTAGGGTTGGAAAGGACCTTGAGATCATCTAGTTCCAACCCCCCTGCCATGGGCAGGAACACAAAGTTCAAGTCAACAGAAAATATTATAGCAGGAGTTTAAGCCAAATATCGAGCCTTCATTTTCTTTTTCTTTCCTTCCTGACTTCCTTCCTTCCTTTTCCATTCTTTCTGGGATTTTTTTAACTACAAAGTGCACCAAAATTACAAGAATAACATAGTGCTTCTGATGCTCACTCTTCAAAATCAGACTTTATCCTTGGCATATATTTCACGCAAGGTGATTTTTGACTGTCTGAAAGCAAACTGCCAAATTAATCTTGGTTCCTTTAGCCCCTGGGTCACCTCAAGTGGCAATCTGAAGTGAAAAGAATGAGTTGATCATCTAGTAGAAATCCTTCTGAGATTATGAAAAAAACATGGTATCAATAGCATATTTCTACCAAAATACAATACTGAAATGGTTTTAACCTTCAACATCCTATATAATCATAAAACTGTTTATTTTGACTGGATGATCACTGTTGTGAACACTTCAGTTTTCATCAAATCTTGCTGCACATGGACAGACTTCATCTGCTGGACCCACTAACCACATCAGATCTGCAGCAGGCCGCAGTTCACAGCAGGACTCTGATCTCAGTAAGTATAAAGTGATTTGAGCATCCTATCTTTGTTTTTCACAGGTGCTAAAGAGGAAATATGTGTGTGTATATACATTCACACAGACATGCATGAACAATATTCAGTCATATCCATGGACTCTTAGCTCTTGTGAGAACCAGAAACAAAATTATCCTTAATTCTTGTTGAGACTTCTTTCTGCACACTGTTTTGATCATCCATTTTTGAAAGCTGTATCATATTTGTGAACAAAATATTGATTACTAGTGTAATGATTATCATTAAAATATTACTTCAGTGTCATGGTCATGTTCCACTTAATATTCAGTACAAATCAAATCTTTGAAGTAGATAAATATCATCCTTTGGTGACAGATCATCTATGCTGGAGCTTAAGAAAATCACCAGGTGATATAAATTTGGCTTAGTATTTAGGCTTCCGAATATAGTTGGCAAATTAAATACCTCTTGTACATTTTTGCAAAGGGTAAATTGCTGTTCACCAAAGTTGGCTGACTTGGGCAAAGCCCCGCAAAACTTTTAAATAGCTAACTCATGGTAATTGCAATATAACAAAGCAGCCTACATGCTGTCTTAAATGAAGGGAGACAGAAGTGCTTCTGAATATCTGAAGAAACAATCTAGTTTTCTTGCTTTAAATTCCTCCTCACACAATTCACCTAAATAGTAATGAACTTTCTTTACTCTAAAGAGAAACTATAAAACACAATAATTGTCTCTATTAACACTTATCTTTCTGGTACTTGCTTTTCCACTATGGCTATGGTTTTCCAAACTCACCCATGACCTAGAAGGACACAGACACCAAGCAGTGAGGTCAATTAGAACTACATAACCTTCAAAAAGACCCCCATGACTGAACTAAGTGGTATCCTTAGGGAAAATGTGCCCACCAATCTGATCAAACTGTCTTTCTAGCAGACATACAAGAACAATGTGCTCAAAAAGACTATGGGCAAGGAAACGCCTGATCCTCCAAGTCATAAAGACTTGTACAGCTTTGATCCCTATATCTAGGGCTGCTTCTGCTTCTTCATTGAGACAACATAATACAAAATTCATAAAT
Source organism: Psilopsiagon aurifrons (assembly GCA_025447955.1). NCBI lineage: Eukaryota > Metazoa > Chordata > Aves > Psittaciformes > Psittacidae > Psilopsiagon > Psilopsiagon aurifrons. Next base: position 34,785 of record JAOEHY010028633.1, on the reverse strand, counting down.
ATTCCAACAAAGACTATAGAATCTATAGCCCCCAACACCAGAGTTAAAATCATCTTTCTTCTTTCCCTCTTTCTGATGGAGCAATATCTCTAGCATATGTGTTTGCATAGCAGATTAACGTCAGGTGTAAAGACAAAGAGCATTTTTAATCAGGATGTCTCATGGCTTGTTGTTAGGAGATTTTCCAAAGAATAAGGGGTCAATCCTATTAAACTTGAATAACAAAATGTATCATTTCCTGGCGGAGTGTTCTGAGCATGGATTACTATACAAAAGCTGAGTAGCACCCTTATTACTATCATGATAGCAAATGAAGTTAAACCATAGTTGTAACGACATCTAACTTTTTTGCATGTCTTGAAGCTATTCTTAAGAAGTCAAGGTTTCTCAGATTAAACTTGAACATAGGAAGTCTCTAGCTGAGGGATAAATATAGATTTTGCCAGAGTATATATAGCTGAATAAACTGAAATACTCAGAATTCTTCTGGCAACTAATGAAATTTGATATCCTACAGGGTTAGGTACTTCAGGCCTGAATTATAGGTAAACGGAATCACTGTCTGGAATTCCTGTTTGGTTTAAGTGCCAGAAAAGTACCAATTTTAAGTGGGATTACAGCAGTTCCAAAATTTTGGTAGATACTATGGACCGGATTGACTAGAGAGATGCTTTCCTTAAAAATCTTTTTAAATGAATTCATGATTTTTTTGTGATACTGAAGTAGCACAAAGGACTATAAGGAGTTGTTGAACATGGTCTTGTCTTCTTAAGCAACCAAATACTACTGGTATGCCTATACAGTTTGGCTACCTGGTTCACAAAAACTTCAGAAAGAAGCTAGCTAGGAAGGTAAAAGGAAACAGGTGGAACTGGTTAATGTGGTGGAATTGTGTACACTTTTAAAAAGGCTGTATTGGCTTTGGTAGCACAGGGGCTATATGGGTAGCTTTTGTGAGAAGCTGCTAGAAGTTTCCCCCTTTCCCAAGAGAGCCAATGCCCCCCAGCTCTAAGACAGTCTGACTGCTGGCCAAGGCTGAGCCCACCAGTGATGGCGGTGGCGCCTCTGGGATAGCATAGTTAAGATGATGGAAAAAAAACCCTCCAAAGCTGCTCAATTGCAGCCAAAAAGAGAAGTGAGAACGCGTGAGAGGAACAGCCCTGCAGACACACAGGTCAGTGCAGAAGGAGGGGAGGAGGTGCTTCAGGTGCTGGAACAGAGATTCCCCTGCAGCTCATGGTGCAGCTCATGGTGAGGCAGCTGTGCCCCTGCAGCACATGAAGGTTCTCAGTGGAGCAGATACCCACCTTCAGCTTGGGGAGGACCCCACATTGGAGCACAGGATGCCTGAAGGAGGCTGCAACCCTGTGGGAAGCCCACACTGGAGCAAGCTCCTGGGACACCTGGGGAGAGGAGCACACGCTGAAGCAGATTTCCTGCAGGACTTGTGATCCCACAGGGAACCCATGCTGGAGCAATCTGTTCCTGAAGGACTGCACCCATGGAAGGGACCCATGCTGAAATAGTTTGTGAAAAACTGCAGCCCATTGGAAAGACTCAGGCTGGAAAAGTTCATGGAGAACTATCTCCCATGGGAAAGCAGAGGTTGAGGCTGAAGCAGGGAAAGAGTGTGAGAAGTCCTCCCCTGAGGAGGAAAGAGCAGCAGAGACATGTAATGAACTTGCCATAGCCTCCTACCTGTCTGTCTGTACCACTGGTGGGGAGGATGTCGAGGATTTGGGAGTGAATTGAGCCTAGGAAGAAGTGAAGGGTGTGGGGGGAAAGTGTTTATAAGATTTGGTTGTATTTCTCATTTGATTACTCAGATAAGATATGTAATAATTAAACCAATATCTCTAAGTCTACTCTGTTTTGCCCATGATGGTAACTGGTGAATGATCTCTCCCTGTCCTTATCTTGACCCATGAGCCTTTTGCTATATTTTCTCTCCCCCTTCTAGCTGAGGAGGAGAGTGGCAGAGCAGCTTTAGTGGGATGCTGGCACCCAACCAGGGTCAACCCACCCCCTGGCAAAAAGTCACTGACTAAATAAAAAAAAAGCAATATAAGATATTAAAAATTAATAAAGCTGCAGATACTAAAGTTTGCCCTCGGCTAAACAAAGCTTTAGCATGAAACAGTAGATCTGAAGAGAAATGTAGACAGTGATTCATAAATTGTGGGAGACCACTGTCTCAGCAAGTTCTTTTTATCCTAATTAATCACTTTCTAAAGAGGTGACACAATTCCTGAGCTAGGTCACTGAAATTGTCCTTACAAACAGTGAAGTATTCTTAATAGATCAGGAAGATCTTTTTCTAAACCATAATGATGAAATCATTGCTTGAATAGATTTAGCCATACGGTGCCAGTTTCCATTACAATCCAAATAAACTAGCTACTAAAATTAAGAACACACCTGTGGTGATTCCAACACAAACCAAAATGTAATCGGCCTCTGGGAATTTCTACAATGGAGATAACATTGATATCTGTCATTATTTTAACCACACGTTTCATTGTAATGAACTTTTTTTAAAAAAATCTCTTATTTTAGTTTGGTTTAAAGATCATAAAATTTTGTTGTTTAAAGGTCCAAATTTTCCTTGATACATTATGAAACAGAAATATGCTACCTGAAATTTGAAAGCTATTACGATATGCCACTCTTCTTATTTCTAGTGTAGACTTGTCAAAGAAATCATGGATTATCAACCTGCAGTGGTACTATTTGTGAATGTGCAGGGAACTTTGCTAACCTGTATCTACATATGTTTGCTCAGATTTCAACTTGGCCAAGATAAGCAATATCTGGGGGGGTAATAGGTTGCTGTTCTCTTTAGGCTATATAGAGTAAGTAGTTTTCTTGTTGTTTTGCTACAGGTATGAATGAAACAGCTTGATGGAAATAACACTTTAAAAAGTCTATTATTTTGGATATATAATTAATACCAATCATAGAAAAACTAACCCAAAATGGAATGCTTGCTTATAAAATCAAAGCAGCTCCTGATAAAAGGAAAAAAGGATTAGCAAGAAAAACAGGAAACAAGAAAATTCTTGCACCTTTTTGTCATTTTTCAGGGCTTAAATGCTTTGAGTAAATTAGCCAACAAACTCACCTTCTCTGAAAATATCCCTGGGTGTACCTTGAGGCATTCATCACAGGCATATGTCTGCATGCCTATTCAGGGAATATTTTTCCACTTTGCAGTTCCTCTAGGCCCCAGCTAGAAATAGGACAGGGATTTTCTTGGCAGGATGTTAGCTCCAAGGCTGCCAATCTGCCGTGTGGCCAGGAACCTTTACCTCCCCAAAATGGAGAGCATGAGACACTGTTGGTGTACAATGGACGAGATTTCACTGGTGAAAAGTAGAAACCCACATCTTCCTACAGAATCTCTTGGGAAACTGTGATTTTAGGATTGCCCTTTTTACTTCACACATCATTGCAAAAAAAGTAAAAAACTGGTTACCTTATGCAGTTTGCCAGTATTTTATGCTGCAAAATCACAGAACAATACAGGAAAGGATCTGTGGATGTCATCTGGTCCAGTGCCCTTCTCAGAGTAAACAGCAGGAGGTACCTTGAGTTTCACTTTACAGTTTGAGTTTCAGGAAATCAGTTTTATTATGCCTCTGAGAATTCAAAGACTTCCAAACCTCATTTAAAATGAAGAATAGTAATTTGTCATAAGTAATACTAACAGACCAAAGGTCGATCAGGAATATGTGCTACCATACACAGTTACAAGACTTTGTGAAAATTCCCTCTACTTATGAAATTAAATACAAACTTTTCTTTAGATCAGATGCCGGACTCCTTTTAAACATTCATCTGAATAGTACTGTTGTAACATATACATTGAACATGCTTAGAAAAAATACATAATTAATAACTTTTATTGCTAAATAATAAATAACTTTTATTCCTAAAATAGTAACTCATGGTATTTTGTAGTGTTATTTTAACCTTAATCTTTTAATCATGTCAGTTTTCCTCTCTGTATTTGACAATCTTCTATCTGATACAATGCCAAAACTTGCCAATTTGCAAGCAGGTTCATATTACTGATGCTTTGCGGGTTTTTTGAAACACTGATATTCATCCAAGGTTCTATCCATGAATGACATTCTTTTCTAACTATTATTTGAGGGGAGCAATTAGACAGAGTTTTCACAGAAATCTAGAATAACCATTATTTCCACTTTCTGGATTTGTTTTTTAAGCTCCTTGCTGTTTCTGTTCCAGTTTTGTGATATATATATACTAGCATTAGCATTGCTTTTGCTGAGCAAAGTGAGTGGAAGTATTTGCCCAGACGTTCTCTGCAGCTGCAGCTTTGTTAGATGAGACAGGGACTGTCCCCTCAGATACCAGTCATTATTCCTACTACGATTTATTAACTCCTCAAACCTGCCATTTGTCCTGGCTGCTCCTCCTAATTCGTTTCAGCAAACACAAGCCATATTTACTTAAACATCTTAAAAAGCTCTTTACAAACTTGGTTCATTCAAAAGATCTGGTCTAGTTAAACAGGTTAGGGAATTGCTCATATCAGCAGCTCCTCTGCCTGTTCTGGAGATAGTTTCTGTGAGGGTTGAGCAGCAAGGGCATGGTGAGGTCTTCAGCCAAGGCAGTAAAAAAAATTTGGGCATAGAGAACAGATTGGTAACTGCAGACCTTGAGGGGATACTGCAAAATATCCTCTGCAGGTCTGATGAGAGAACTTACCATTCAGTTGATACTCACAACTAAACATGCATTTACACTCTTTTCCCTGTCCATCATTAGGATAGGAGCAATTTCATATCAAAGGTTTGCTTTCAAAATGATACATTCTGGATTAATTAACTTCTTATCCTTTTTCTTAGTTTTCCACTTATGAATTCAGGTTCCTCTTGTATCTCCCTGGATTTTATATCTTTATCCATTTACATTATTTAAAGGGAGAGATGTTCTATGATGTGTTATGATATTTATCGTCCTTTGTGCAGACAGCGATAATTCATGACTGGCACAGCCAGAAGTGACTTATTGGGGCTTTCTTCACTAGAGAAGAAAAAGGTCATAAAGTAACACAGTACATCTTGTGCTTTATGATTATAGCTATATTGTATAATACATTCTTCCCCACCCCCCAAAGCCCTTGCAGTTTACTGAGTATATATCTTTAGTCTACCTGGACCTTTCAAATAATATCTGTTGCCACAAATGTGGTGCAGTCAGATTCCAGCCCTGTTTGGTTTCAAAAGCCATATTACATTATTCTTTTAAATATCTGACTTCAGAGACTCTGGTGCCCTCTTTATTCCAAAAAGCACAAATGCAATACCATCTATATTGCTTATTTTTATGCTTTCCATGGACATTTTCTCTTTTTATTTTTTTTGGTTTTTTTCCCCATTCTCAGGAATGTAGTTGAGGTAAAATGAAAAGTCTTCCTGCCAGACAATAAGCTGTGGGGCACTCACAGGTGCACACACTGTGCATGCTCACATGAGAATGCAGGTAGGACACGGTTGTGTTCAGTACAGGTGATTTACTGCCCTAGATATATATCATCTATGAAACTCATGCTCAGTGTGTCTGGCACATCCCAGCTGCATTAGACACACTAACTCTCCTTGCATATTGACAGGAATAATTAGCTGGGGATTCCGGGGAGCCTCCTTCACTGACATCTTTGAGAATGAGTGATACCAAAATGCTCCCAGAATTGTTTCCAACTTTCACTGGGGACAAGGCATTCCCAACCCTGAGGCTGTCATGGACCCCATGGCCACATGGCCAGGCTCAGCAGGTGTCCCAGGCCACCATACCGGGGTATGGTACTGCACACACAGCTAGTGACACAGTCACACGGAATTGATCCCAAAACATTTCTATGAAAAAGGTGGCAGAGCTGTACTTCAGCACATTGTGCAATGCAGTCAAAATTCACACCATCTGTAGGTTATCAAACAAAGAAGTATTATTCAGGATTTGCTGAAAGAGTAGGTTCTTTCAAGCTGCTAATTCAGTGATGGTCTTTTGTCACCTGGAAGTTACATTTTCTTTTCAGTCAGATTATGAATTCCTTAAGATATTTATATGAAGATATTCTATTTTATTAGATTTCTGCCTTAAAAAAAACAGTGTCATTACCTTTCTTACACAAAAGGTTGACTTAAACAAAGGGTTCATAATAACCTGTTCTTCAAGCACCTTTTCCAGTAGATTATTCTGTACAAAGTTATCTCTCTGGTCTTGCCATTTTAGCAAGCACATCAAATAATCCCATAGTTACTCATCATGATTCAGAAAATTATGTTAAAGTACAAAGAGGAGCCATTCACTCATGGGTGTGCCATTGGAAGAGGAGGCAAATGGTTGGTATTTTTTATTTGTACTCTCAAAGAATTTTTGGGCTGCAAAAATACTGACCAAATAGTCATTTCCAAGGCAGTTTACATTGTAAAAGGAAGTCATTTTTAACCTGAGAAGTGCAAGATAGCACTGTCATAATCGCCAGTACTCTGGGATCAGCAGGACAAATTGGTAAGGAAGTTGAATACAGCCCTACAATTCTCTTCACATTGTAAAGATTCATCGTGAGAATAAGGGAGATCCAAGCAGCCATGTTGCACTCATTCAGTTTGGTTTATACACAACCCTGAAGTCAGACAGAGCTCAGAAGTACAACTGAGTCACGCTTATGCAAACCCAAATGAGTATACTTTTAAAAATGCATGCTTTTTCCAGACTCTCACACATTTTTTCTGTCTTTCGTGGCTGTCTCTTTAATAGTCTGTGCCTCTGAGCCATCTGGATGGTCACCTTAAGAGAAGCTGAGCAAACTTCCTATCTTGATCCTGGTATGTGCACATTTCTCTTTCACTTGTGTCAAGCTTCTGGCACCGTCTTGAAATCAGATTAATTTCTAGACGATATCCACTAAAATACCCATTTATACAGCCTTTTGTCTTACAGTAATTAACCACATGGACTCCTTTTGTGCATATTTGGGACCCATTGATCACTCTGCTACTGTGGATTTCATGGCCTTCATTGCAAGATGTATCATCTTTAAAGTTCGATCCTATTGGAATCAATGGAAAAACTCACTGATTTCACAGGCTTTGAAGCAGACCCTAAATCAGTTCCTAGTTCAGTCTTTAAGACAAAATGAATTGCATGTTCTTGTACTATGAAAGATGTTACTTATTGCATTGTGCAGCAGTCATCTAGACATATTACATAAAAAAGATACTGTCTTTGGAAGGCTCACAATCTTCCTCCCCATCTCTCTATCCTGGGTATTTTATCTTTGGGTTTCCAAATAGAAAAATCAAAGCTTTATGATCTATAACTACATGGAGATGAGCTTCATAAATGTATACATAAAAATGACTGCTGCATCCACAGACCACAGCAAGTGCTTTATCTGTTTGCAAGTATTCTGCTCCATCTCAATTATTCCTGTGACTGGCATATGAAATATTTTTGCTCTGTATAGCACATCTTTATTCCTGGCACTGCTCCTACTTTTGGAGGGTTGCAATTCACTGTAATTACTTCTTCCACTCTTCAGTTTCATGTTCAACACACTGCACAACTGGCACAAAAAATAAACTTTTTCCAAGAGTTGCTCAGACCGCCAGGGTCAGATCCAAGGTCAGATAGTAAAATTGATGAGTGATAGCAAAACTGCCCTACAGGAAAGCATTTATGCTGGATTATCTCCTGATCATCTAAGCCATGCTGCATTGCTGGTGAGAAAAGCTCTGCTGAAGAAACAGAAGTATTCCTGCCAGAGGAGGAGGAGAGAATTAGTATATGAGCTGATACCAGAATCACAGTCTCTTAAGGTAACGCACAATTTGGTTTCTGTCCCTCAGTTATCTGATGGTTTTTCCAAGAATTCATGATTTGCATTAGGCTTTCACTTTGCTTCTGGAGTCTGACTGGTAGACTGGGCCTACTTAAAATACTTTGGAGCTGATGGCAGTGAGGAGTGTAAAATTTTAGTCAGAGTTTGGAACAAGATTGCACAACATCTTTTCAATGGGCAAGCCTCAGGAAACTCTTCACTGTAATGCTGGCTTAATGTTTTTCAGAAGGCAGGAAATTCACTCTTTTTTTAGGCAGTCAGAATAAAGCTTATAAATTTATTTCTCTTTGTTAATCTGGGCCCTGGGACTTAAATTTCTCTCTGGGTAGAAGTAAACGGTAGCTGAACAAGATTTTAGAAATAAAGTAATCTTAGAAGGTTGCTATTTTTTTCCTTAGCTTCATATCACAGACTATTCCTAAAAACAGATTTTAACCCAGATTGAGCCAGCTGTTTTTCATGTCAGACCCACAATAGTGTTAGGGCACTTGATGGGGTTAAGAATGAGTGGCCAGGAACATGAACCTCCTCATAAACCCATTGCACTCTTGAGATCATCTGATCCAGCTTTAGGAGGTCTTTCAGGAGATTTCATCCATAAAATCCTATCTTAATTGGTTGCCTGACATCCACCATGGCAGGTTCAGGTGCTTTTTTATGTACAATGGTGAACATTACTCAAAATGAGTGTTTAAAATAAAAAAAAGTAACCCCCAAAACAAAATAAAAACAATCTCAAGTATCATATGTTATAGAAAGCTTGATTAAGCTCCACAAGAAGAAAACAAGTCACAACATGAAGCTACTGAAACTCTTACTTTGTGGCAGTAGAAAAGCTTCAGAAATAATGAACTGAAGTCTAGGGCTTCAAGGTGACAGGGAGTACACAAGACTTCTCAGATTTTCAAATTATTTTGCTGCCTTTGTTGAAGTTCTCAGAATATAATTATTCAAAAGCTGAATGTGAAAAGTAAGGGCATGTACACTCAATATGAATATTCGAAGAACCAACTGATGTTTAGTACAAATATAGAAAGGAGCGAAGAACCATGAGAAGCTGTTAAATCAAGCTATGTGTCTGCCTGTCAGACAAATGTGTCTAACCCCAAACAAAACGCCAGCAGGTCAGATCCTCAGCTGGTGGAAACTTGTTTATCTTTCCCCAGTTCAGCAGAATGCAGCTGAATACCTGGTCCCATCCTGGCAGTTTTCACTTGGAAATTTATGTTCATGTTTATTTTAATAGTCTATACTGTGCAACTAAAACCATCCCTACAACCCTCCCCCTGCCCATTTAGAAAATGATTTCCTGTCAGAGAGATGCTTAAGGTCACAAAGAGCTTTCTAAAAGGAGCTGTGTACTCTGATTCTGAATAAAATAAAGGAAGGGGGGAGAGGATGAAGTTCAGCCCTGCTTTGAAATTCAGTATAAGGGCTATGTATGACCAAAACCAAGGGGATCTTTCAAACGCTGTTACACTTTGCCTCATGCATTAAACTGAAATTCAACCCCAAATATTTTGTCACAAGTAAATGCCACAAAATCAGCAGCACATTTCTCTTGAGTATTATTTTTATTTGTTTGTTTTTCAAAGAAATTTCTTAAATTTAGATTATCTCTGTTTTAAGAATAGGTAATTCTTTTTATTTGAAGGCTTTAATGAAAAATTATTCTCATAACTGGGTCTCAGGTGACATAAGTACTTTGATAAATTTTGAGATGGTTTTGCTAAACGGCCTTTGGTCTTCTGACATGATTTCTTCTATACATTGTTGGAAACTGCAAAACAGGCTCCTGTAAAAGAGAGCTTTAATATCCTCTGCAGAGATGCATTTTTTTCTTTTTCTTTTTAGGAACATCTTAACAGGTAATAAACTGACTTTGTGGTAATAAACTGACTTTGCAGTAATAAAACTAGAAACTGTGAAAAAGAAAAGATAATTCTCTCATGTACCATAAAACGTATGAGCCAATAAAACTCACACATTTCCCAAGAACCTGGAAATTGAGGCAATATAGAAGTAAAGAGAAATTTTTCAAATAATGGTTAATCAAAGCTAGTTCATGGAGAAGACATCTGGTGAAATTAATATCAGTATGAGTGATTAGTTTCATTTTTCCTCTTTTGACTACTGAATCAATATGAAGGTCAAGAAGTTTTGCTTCTAAAGGGTTTAAACTTACCTTTATTTAAACAGAAATGAAAACCAAGAAATTGTTTTTAAAGGCTAAAACGATAAAATGATGGAGATACGCCCCAAGACATACAAAATAGCTATCAATTAGAGTAAATACTATATGTAAGCACATAATGTATTTACTAGGGTTACTTTAAAAATGACGTATGAAACACTTTCTTATCAAAAGAGACAGTTTTGTTAAAATAGAAATAACTTGTAGTGCAAGCTGTTTACATAGAAGTAGTCATTTAATGATTTTGGTTGGGACTTATTCAAACATGGCATCTCAGTAGGGTTTAGAAATAAAAAATGAAGTGTATTTTGTGGGGGAATGTCATCTCCGTATCCAATACCATTATTGTTTATTAGCAATGAAACTGATGCTTCCTGTCTGCCCTGGTGACTTCCTCAGTTTTCACTTGCTTTTTGGGAATTTTGAGAGACAAGAGTTGCTGTTTATAACATTGCTCCCGATTGGAAAATTGCAGACCAGGTCAGAACCCAAACTCCAGAATGCTGCTGCATACTTCCCAGCGCTGCAAACTCCTTTGGCCCTTTGAATGAACTAATCTTTTTGATATGTTTATGCCTTTTTTACATATTTAGACAAAAAATGCCAGGGTCAGGTTTCATTTTGGAGGAAAATGTTAGAACATGAACTCTTGTTCTGTTAGATAAAATGTGGTCAGGCAAAAAGAAAATTTGCTTCTACCTGGGGAAAAAATTTCAACCAGAGTTTTCAGTCAATGATGAGAGAGAAAACCTGGTATTTAAGAAGTCTATGAGTCCAGGTTTTGTTCACTCCAACATTCATGGACTAAAAATTGTTTTGTTATGGCAAGAGTCTGAAAGAAAGTCCAAACTATTCTTAAAGTTGAACGTAACTAAGTCATACTTTAGCAACATGTACACACAGGAACCTGGCAGGGTATTTATGTACTTAAGAGTGCCTAACTAAATATAATACCTCACCTGAACTAGCATATCTTCTTCCAGGCTGATTTGCAAGTATGGGCAAGTCTAACTGTAAGGAAGAACACAAAAGATGGGCATGAGTAAATAGAATATGACATTTCCTGCACAATAGACCACTATCAATAAAAGTACCAGTCAAAGGCCAAAACAACTACATGGTTGAGTTTATGCCAGATGACACAAGTTTTCACTGTACTGAGAGAAGTTGTACCTGTCCTTGTCAGTGAAGCCTCATCCCTGGTGTGGGCTTTCCTTAAAACAGTTTGCTCTTTTCCTGCTGACGAGAGCAGCCTAGTTGCATCCTGCTTTAGCAGGAATTGGCAGGATGGCTGCTGACTGTGGAACTGCATATTTTTCACCACTTGCTCTAAAAGCTATTCATTGTCCCTCCAAAAATTCTCGTTTGCATCTCAAAATGGCAGTGTACTTTCATTAGACTGTGCTTGCAGTAGGATGTAATGATAGGATTCCCATAAAGTTTCCACTGAGCAGTGTAACCCAAGAAGTCATCATTAAGATTAGGCTGCCTTCTCTATAAAATGGGGTTCTAAGAGTTAATATATTCCTTTTGTCAGTATATTCAAATATGTTTATAGTGACTCTTGACTTATGAGTACATTTCTCAAAGCAGTTTCAGAAAAAAATATATAGGATCTCCCTGTTGAAAGCTTCTTTAAAGAAAAGGAAATTCAGGTAAAGCAAATAAATAAAAATCCCTTCATGTCTGGTTTTGATTTACATCGCAATGGAAATATCTCTGGAGCTTACTCTTCCTCTGCAGCTTTTAAGCAGTGAAAAAAATGATGTTCATTCTAATTAAGCCACAGATCACTCTGTCCATTTATCAGTAAAACCTAGACCACAGCCAGGCTATTTTTTCTGGGTTTTTTTAAGCAATGCAATATTCTTGGAAATTATATTCTAAGTTGCTAATAGAGAAATGTGCATATTCCAAAAGCAGATTAACATGAGTACATAAATCAGACTTTATTAGCTACTTAATACTAACAGCATTTGGTGTTCAGTTTATTGAACACTTAGTAGCTCTACAAAAAAGACCAAAACCAAGGTGTTTATTGTATGCTTCAATTACATTTGTGGGAGAATAGATTTTTACAACGTGTCTGAATTCAAAAGTTAAATACAAATGTGAATAAGGATCAAGAAATAATTACTTGAAAACAATTTTATTTAAAGTGAACTATTTTTCATATTGAAGTACTTTTATCCCCAAAGCATGAACGAACCAAGATAGAGCTGAGTGGCTTCCAGATAGAGCTTATTTTGTAACACCCTTAGTAGCCAGATGCTAGGCATACAGCAGGTAAGGTGTTACTTTTCCAGTAATGGCTTACTTGGACTGTGTTCTAAAAAGAAAAAGGCTTGTTTTGTCTCCTCCATGGCTTTTGAGTGGTAGTTAGGATACAGGAACAGCAGTTGCATTGTGCATTGTCCTCATATTTTGACTTAGGAAATACATCAAATCTGGAAGGAAGGAATGAGGTGTAACAACTTGCATTTCTCTGACTTTTGAGATTCCAGTTTACCGTCCTTGTTTTTTCATTCCGTTTCAGTAAAAAATATTCTAATGCCAGCTCAAATCAATGAGTCAAAATGAAACCAAAACCTGTATGAGCTACTAATGTAATAATAACCTTTGGGCTTTATCAACTCTGCTGATGTTTTCTGCTTACTCAAGGAATAAAACCTTTTAAAATGAGAGCAGAATTTTTCACTTATTGACCTAAGAATTTAAGAAGAAAACACAAATAATGGACAATCTGAAATAAAGAACCACAAGAACTAGCTATGCTGTGTATTAGAAAAATCTCGTATCATTTGCCCTTTGGCATGAAAATTCCCATGTTTGGTCTTTGGTCTTTTTTCTTCAAAAAGATAGAATTTTTTAGCTGTGTGTCATTAAAAAAAAAAAAAAAAAAACAAAAAAAAAAAGAAAGAAAAAGTTTTTTAGCTGTTTTTCAGATATTACATTAAAACCTTATTTAAAAGTGGCCACACACTCCTTATGGCTAAAGCTGAGACAAGGTTTTCAGGATTTCACACCATCAATTAACCTTAGCAGCTAAAACTGCAAAAGTTCCCAGCAATGTCTGTCACTGTGCACCCATACAGCTCCTGCAGCAACAGAACACTGATCTCTCCTGCAGTGGATGGGTACATCCAAAAATGAGAAGCAGGGATTTGCAGATCCTGCCAGGTACCAGACTGTACCAAGAATGGATGACACTATTAAGAGTGATAGGTCCTGGCTGTGTGCTGGGTTATTCATTACTTTGAAGATAATCTCACACATACACAGTGGCACATGTTTCACAGTTTGCGACAGCTATTCAATCAAACCAACCTGAAAAAAAATCTTGGGGAATGTGATAAAATCAGATGTGGACCAATGAGGACTGTTACAGCTCCTGATCTGCAGGGTTGTTGTTAAGCTTTGTCTGGCAATAAATAACAAGACATATTCAGAATCCTCTTTTCCTCCCACCTACTATTACTGCCTCCTGTAGTCAGAAACTTGTTAAGACACTGTTGCAACAACTGTCAGATGAGAAACTACTGGAAGCTTGCATACATGGAGTGAACCAGGGCTATGTGAATCTGGCCTGAAAAGCAGTGGTGCTGGAAGAAAGAAGGCGGACCAGCAAGATGCTGCTGATCTCCATTAATGTGGTCCTGCTGCTGAGGAGGAGGCCAAGCTGTCATGCTCACAGTCAACCCCATGATGCTGTGACCTGGATTGCTCCTATGCATCACTGCTTGGATCTGCCAAAAATATGAGTAAAGTGATATCCTAAATTATTTCAGCAAAGGATGTGGGTCTTCCAACTGGAATATAGGAAATCCCCTATTATATGGGATGTCTGGCAGCCCTAATAATAGCATGGAAGACCTGTGCTTATAAAAGTCAACTTCTCAGTAAGAGAACTATTTAAAGAGGTGAAGTAATTGCAGCTGGCACAGCAGTCATGCACTACATGCAGACTGGATTTTCTGGTGACTTCCAAATGATTTTTTTTCTCATTACATGTTCTTTCCTGCAGCTTCAGTGAAGGATGCTCCAGCAGACCTATCCTAAATCAGCAGAAAAACTTTCAGAGCACACAGAGGATCACCATCAGCTTCTCCTCTTTGCATTGTAATTATCCCAAGCTTTTTTTTTTTTTTTTTTTTTTTGCTTCCCTTAAGAGAAAAACAAATACATGTTTGTGTGCTTGGATATGAGTCCATGTAGAAATGGCTTTTAAAACTTCAGACAGATCATTCCCTTGAACACAGATTTCTCCATGTGTAGAGAATAAGACATGAAAAATACTTGTTCCATCGCTTATTGCTCTTCAGGAAGGCACCCAGATTTTCCTCCAACTAGCATAAGAGAAGCAATATAAAACAGAAAGGAGGCCCATGTCACTGCCATGAAGGGGACGCAATCCATCTTTATGTTTAAATCCAAACGGCAACTTCATTTGGAATCTTTAAGATCTAGACATCCTGCATGAGATTCAGATCCCACAGGGTGGTGTGTGGTGTGCATATCTAGGCCAAGTGGGACAGGATGACAAGCAGCAGCTCACTGCTGCCGATCAGAGGCATGGTTACCTGCTGCCCCTGATCTCAGCTCTCCTCCCTTTGTACCCTAGCACTGGCATCTGTCCTACCCAGTGGAGAATGGGTTCCCATCCCAGCACTGGACCTGGAGGTGCAAAAGGGGAAACAGTAGTCTTCAGGGTTAAGGGCAGCAGACCAGAAAACTTTCAGGGCTGGCACAGAACTGGAAATAAAGCAGGGAGGAAAAGGTCAGAGGTGGAAGGGAGCATAAAAATTGCCGCTTTTGAAAGCCCTGTGTTGGGAGGTGGTATTGACCACCTCACATCATCACTCCTGAGTGGACAAACCCTGCCCAGCTCAGTGTAACTGGGGAACCCCTCAGGCAGATCCTGCAACTGCCTTGTCTCCTAGGGAGCAAGATGGGGACATGTTTGGTCTCCATGAAGGGCACAGCTGACACTGTATGGGTGGGAAGGAGGAGTTAAATTGTGTCTGAAAATATGCAGCTGAGAAATTTCTTTTCCCACAGGCCCCATGGCACAATACCCCCATGAGAGAGACCCTCAGAAGCAGTTACAGGTGTGGGAAACAGAGGGAATTGGGGGGATCAGTAGTGGGGGTCAATGGCACGAACACATGCGCAGGGAAAACACAGGCTGAGGAAAGTACTGTTACCACTGTTGCAACTCATATTCAAATGTATGGGATTCCTTTTCAAAACAGCAAACACTTTTGGTTCCAAACCATAACCATAATAATGGAAAAATATAAACATCTCCCCAGACATATGCCATGGGCAATGATTCTCTGTTTGTAAGTACCAAAATGGCGTAGGAAAAGGTGAAAAAATATTAGAGGGAGAGGAAAGAACCCAAACTTGGGAAAATATATATGTATTCATGTATGTTAATAGTAAACACAGTACTGCTGTGAAGATCCAATGGGAGTATATTTTAGTTCTTATTCATACATATTATATAAATAGCAATATTTAATCTTTGCTTAAGGAATGTTTTCCTATGACAAATTATCTTGTTTCTGTTGTTGGCATTGGCTTGTTTTAATTTTTTGCAAGACAGAAACATAATGTGCCACAACATGCGGGTGACTTACACTAAAGTTTCAGTTGTCTGTACTCTACTCACACATCCATTGAGGGCAGGCCTCTGCTTCCTTTACTTTTCAGTCAACCTTTCAATATTTCAAGCCTGATCATGTTAGGTGCTCTGTGACCTTCATTTCCTTTGGGGTCAGCCTTTGTGCAGGAAGAAATGAGAGATTTCTCTCTTGTTTCAAGCTCTACTGACACACAGCCAGGCTCTTCAGCACCTTTCAGGATCAAACCCTTAGTTTATCAAGTGTGAAAATATTCCTTAGAAAGTAAAAATTGCCTGCACAAAATCTTTCACCAGAGCTGCTTGATTTACACTATCCAGAGTTCACAGCCCTGCAGTGATGTGGTGGCAGGATCAGGTGGTGTCTTCTCAGATCGGAGACATCATCTTGAGCCATGTAATAACAATAGGGTCACTCCATGACACCTTGGCAGAGGTGAAGCACAGCTTTTAAGAATGTACAGTGAAAACATACACAGTTCTGCAGAAAATGCAAAAAGACAAGGAAAACCTGAGAGTATTGTAAGGTCTTAATGGTTACAGCTGAATCACCTGCTATTAGAGAATATTATTCTAATTTTCAAACAATTACACAATATCCCCTGTCCTTCTGAGGGGGAAAAAGCAAATGTGTGACAGAGAGCAAGAAAGAGCATGCATGGAGAGCTCTAAGTGCTCGGCCTTGAAGGACTCTTAATCTGGCCTTCCTAAAGGGTCAGTACCTGTATCGAGCATTCTACTCAGTCAGACAAAGGAGATTGCTTACGGATGTCAACATGGAGCCTCTTTCATAACTGTCCTGGCCTCATAAAATGGAGTCTTAGGCATATCTTTTGAAAACTCGGTAATATACTCATTAGTATTCTCATTAGCTTGCTCTTAATGGCAATAGTTTCCCGTTTCCCGTATTACTGAAAAAGCCACTGAAAATATTCAAATCATGGTGGTGACCTGTTAAGAAGGAACATCACCCCTACCAGGACTGTAATCTGTAAGAAAGAACAACTTCCTGTAGTGACACTAGGAATTTACTTATTTTTTTTCCTGTCCATTGTTCTTTAGTGTTTCCCATAGGAAAATGTTGGGTGTGCCTTTCCTCATATTATGCAAAATACCAAGATGGTATCTATGAAAACATTCATTAAATCTCTTTAAGTCTTAAGTAAAAATGTAACAAGTGCACACTTCAGACCTCTGGAAGGGTGTACGTGTCTCAGAGCAAACAAGATTGCTCCTCATCTTTTAAGCTTCACAAAACCTTACTTAGCAATGAAATTCTTGGGTGACATTCCAGTTACCACACCGATCAGGAAGTTGGACTAAGAAGTTATTTCAGCTGTCTCCCAGCCTTAAACAGAGCCATGAGTAAGAGACACATCTGAACTATTCAGGATTAGGGGATTCTTAATAGTGAGTTCATGTCCAAATCTTGTAAGGTTCTGAAATATAAATTCAATTCCAAGATTTGAAAAGGTCCATTTTCTTATCTCATTATGAAGAGGCCTGGAAAGAACATTAATTTTACTTTCATTAAATAGGAAATATCTTAATTTCTGTCATGGGGAAAAAAAAATTATTTCCATGTTGCAGTGGGGGCTTTAAACAGATGGCATGTCGCACAGGTCTAATTTGGATGGGGGAAGCCCAAGGGGTAGAAGAACTGAACAAGGCAAAATGAACACCAAATAAAAAACAGATTAGAAAATACAATAGAACTGCAAACTCATTTGAACTGATCTCAGCACAAAACTGCTGTTTGCAACACAGAAGGATACTTTCACTTATTTTCTGTTTCTTAATATGTCGTTCTTCATTTCATTGTTGTGAACATTCTATAACCTTTTTAAACAGTAATTAACTCCAAATTTCTCCTCCTATTGAGGCATGTTTCTTGCTCCTGTGGACAATACCTAGTGTATTAATGCTTAAATAAACTTGGTGTTGGCCACTGAGATTTTGGTTTCTTTTTATAGCCATTGTTTAATTCTTATTCACACATTGCAATGAATTAATATCATCCTGGTCAAACAAACTCCCAACTTAGTTGATTTGTCAGACCCAGTTTACTCTTTCATAAAAGTTCAAAATATTCTTTTAGGTGTTTCTGTATTTTTATCATGGTAACACATGACATTCCCATTTCTCAACTAAGACATCTAAAAAAAGAAAATTAAAAATGAAACTCTTTTGACTGTGGTTAATATAATAAAATACAACTGAATTCTTTCACTAAGTTTGATAAAGTGTTAGATTCTTCAAGGCCTTTTGTCAACAAAAGTATACCACCTGCATATAATAGAACTTTATTCTGAATACCTCTTGTCTTCATTCCTTTTACAGGTTCCTTGTTCCATCTTGTTAAAAGATGCTTTTAAGGGTATCTTTTGAAATTGGGAAGCAGTAATAAGAAAAGGAACAATTACATCAAAGTCGAAGGTTTTGAATGGTAATAGTAATATATGAGCTATTTTTGACATACATGTAATTGCGTGTGTGCATATATATATATATTTTTAAAGTCCTTATCTTCACTAATGTTAAGCTAAATTACCATGACATGCTATTCGCATTGTAAAGCATTCACAGTTTCAAAAAATCTTCTAATATGAAAAGACAAAACAAAATTTTTGGCATAATGGATATGCAGATACATAGGGATGCAAAGGCACAATATTAGATAAATTTTAATATCAAACTGACTCAAACCTTTTATTTAAGATATTTCTCTGAATACAAAGACTCTATGAAAGTTACAGAAAAAACACAATTCACACTAGAAGGAAAAGATATCCTTGTTATTTAAATGTATATACAAATATTTAGACAAGCAAATGAGCTGCGAGAACAGAGGACTATACTAGGGTTTGGTTTCTATTTCTGCTTGCACTACTCTCTTACTCAGCTACCTGAGCCAGACACCTGTCTTTCTTCACCATAATTTTGCCAGTGGTAAATAAAGGATAAGACATTTATATTTTCTGGAAATACTTCCTTGCAAAGGGTTTGAACATGAGTGCCTATAAGCTTAGGTATTGTTTAGTTACAATGCAGGGAGTAGAAGATTTTTGTTTACTCTTCCTCATTATCCCTGCTGACCAATTAAGGTGAGATCCCCAAGGGCTGAGGTTTTGTTATATCATGCACTGCCTGACAAGGTTCTCAAAGACCCGGGGTGCAGGGGAAAAGACATAATTGCATTAGTTTTTATTTATTTCATTGCACAGAGCAGGCATGGAGATGGTACTATCTTTAACCTTCCACACTCACGTCAATCCTATGCGCATGTACAAGTAAGGTACTCCAAAGTAAAAAATGACAAGTTGAAGTTGTCTTGGCAAGTTTAAGTACAGTCTTCAGTGTCAACATATTATGATACAATTCTTAATAATATGACCATGTACTATTTTTAGCTCTCATAGGCAGCAGTCTTGTGTGGAATATTAAGACTAAACAGTTTGTGGTGGTTTGAGTTTCTTTTCTTATTCTTCTCTTCTTGCCTTCCTTTCACCCCCCTACCTGAAGCGTATTTGATTGTTTCCAGTGTGACTACATTAAAATTAGAAGGTAATAGTTAATTATCCAATCAAGCAACAACTTCCAACAATTCACAAATTCTTCCAAGGCAGACAATTATTTAACAACTGAAAATGCTTAAATATCTTGAATTATTAACATGCATGACCTTGCATTTTCTACAAGTTTGTTTTTTTGGTGTATATTAGAAGCATTCTCAAATGGACAGAACATCCAAAACTCTACATGTATTTCCACCAGTCTTAGAAACACATTTTGCAGGAGGGGGGCCTTGGAAAAAAAACCCAAACCAAATGACTTTATGAATTAATTTAGCTAATAACAAACCAGAAGATTTCCTCTCTCCATTTTCTAATTAATTAAAGAGTATTAGTATGAGAACATCCAAAATGAAAAAATCTTGTGGTGTGAAAGGTGTCATTAATTAGTATGTAGAACCCACAGCTGGGTCCTTTATTTGCCCCTTTAATTTCTTCCCTTCCAAAGGGCTGTTTCTTCAGCTGATGTAAATCAGTTGTGATTTAGTATATCTTTTCCAGGTTGAGGATATAGGCTGAAGTGTTTTTGGTAATGTATTGTCCTCACTTCCCATTTGTATTAGGTGTTGCATAGTGTTCAATAAGCATGTGCTGTACTTCCTAGCAGAATAGTAGAAATTCTGCTTTCATTTTATATCCAAAACATGGGTAGCAATCCCATGTTAATAATGCCAATTAGATGAAAACATGAAAGTAAAAAAGCTGTTTCCACTCATATCTTCCTTTTTCCCTCCTTTTGTCAAGAACTTTGCAACCTCCTCCAGATGAGCAAAATGGGACCTCTGTTATTTCAGCTAATGTAGGAGATAATACATTCTTTGTTCTGCAGTTTCATCAAATGATTGTGATCTCTCTCTTTCTGAAGTGCTGTATCCCTGGACATATCTGTGTATATTTGTTATTGTGATCTGGTGTTCTGCTTCCTGTTTTTAATTATTCTCTTCTAAATTTGCTTTTTATCCTATCCGACATCAGTCTTATTATCTAAGTCTCAGAAGAGATAGGGAGGATCTTCCTGTCCTCCTGACAGGGGTGTCAGGTTAGTCATTTCTGTAGCAGTAACTCCTGGAAGATCAGATGTCCCAGATCACATGCAGGTGTCTAAGACTGACCTCAGCTGTGGACAGCCCTGCTGTAACCTGCTCTTTTCACTAGTGAGTTAGGTAAATCTTACATTGGAATATACTAACTTCATTAGTATTTGTCTTTCTTCTTCATTTATACAACCCACGCACACTTACCTATTGCTGCTATAGCTTCAATCTCACTATTATCTGAGCAAGCAAATTTGAAGCCAATTGGAGAGGTATGAAGGAGCTGCAGTCATTATAACCTATAGTGCAGATATATTCTGAAGTGCTCTCTAGGGCAAAATCTAGAATTCTGTACATAGAAGTGTAAGAAATCTCTAGATGTCAGGGTTTGTAGTGCTGAGGAAAACCGGTGGTGCACATCCAGGGAGTATGAGCTTCTGAAAGTATTCTGAGGACATCAGAAGTCAAAGTAGTCAGACTGCCTTCTGCGTGATCTTCCAGGTCCCTGACTATTGTGTTCCAGGCTGGGCAATGACTCAGTCTCTCAAAAGGGATGGTGCATGTTCATTTAATGCCTTAATTTAGGAACTCATCTAGGGAAGCTGCATTTTTTGGGCAAGCAGTCTTGCTGCTTTTGAAACCTAGCCAACGCTTCTGCCAGTGGATTATTAAGAGAAATGGTATGTAAGCCCTGCCATAACACTGAATCCCAGTGCAGATGGCCAGCTGCAACTATTAGATAAGTATTAAGTCCAAGAAGAAAATGTTTTCTGAAATATATTCTTTTTCCAGGACTTCAAATAGACTGGCACAATGTGTTAGTAGCTGTGAACCTCTGTAGAAGATCATGATATCCCTGAACACAGTGTATAAGAAAAGCATGGCATCTAATACAGTCTTATGAGTTTTGCTCCTACAACTTGAGCTTTACAGCACATAAGCAGTTTCCTTGCATCTAAATTACTTGAAATCTGATTCTAATAAATTGTCTAATTAGAAAGATTATGTATGTGGAATAAAAACAACAAAGAAGAGTGCCATATAGAGGCTGAGACTTCTTACAACCAATACATTATTCCCCAGAGACTGTCTCAGGTTCAAACTGTTTTCTCTAAAAAAATTCATGTCCTTGCGAGCAGATGCATGTCCTGAATAAATAACTCCTCATTGTATCTCATAATCTTTGCTGTATCACATACCACATTTATGAACATAAGACAGGAACTTACAAAAATTTGCAAAGCATGAATCTCATGGACACTTGAGAATGGACGCTGAAGGAAACATAAAATACCCTGCCATGGAAAGCCAAAGATGACTGAAAGTATTATCTTAATCGAAAACCATGTGCAAAGCCATATTTTTAACGAAAAGTTACAGAAATTTCAACATCAGTATTGAGCAGGTAGTGCATAAGTGTTGGATAATACTAAGTCTTAAAGAGCAATTAAGCCCAGCACAGAGATAAATATTTCAGTAGCCAAAGTTAGGAGTAAGCTAATAGTAGATACTAACTATTAGTAGATAAGTTTACATTAATGCCTGTTACATTCAACATTTGAAATTAATTGTAGTGGTTTTAATTCAAACATGCATATAAACATGTTTGAGTTACTTACAGATTTCTCTTATGGTGGGTCTTACAGTGGGACTTCTAAATTTCTGAGTTCTACCACTCCACTAAAAGAGAGATTTTGTAGGCCTTCTAGTAAACCATTAAGTACATGAGCAAAGCAGAGAATTATGCTTAAATTTGCTATGTCAAATAAATGGAATAGTGTGGCATTCCCTGAATGATAACTTATAGATGGTAGTTCTTATAATATATTTTCTTACATATTTAACCCAGCATTCTGTGTTTGCGAAACCTACCACAGGATCATAGGGTAGGTATGCTACATAGCCAATTGCTTGTATAACAAATGGAAAAGATGGAGATATGCAATTAGCCTTCCCTCTGTTGATGTTAAGGAGAAACTATAGAGACAAGATTGCGTATGTAAGCAGCCCATTAAGTTTCTGGAGATAAGCAGAGCAAAGATAGATCTGAAACAGTTTGCTTCCAAGAATACCAGAGAAAATCAAAACAGTGCACTGACTTACCTTTCTCCTCTGATGCTTGAGTGCTGAGCATGCTGTTTACAGGCATAAGGCTGTGTTTCATGTGTTTAATTGAAACATCACAGTTAAATATATGTCTTAAGAGGTTTTTGAGAGCATATATACATTAAGCTTTTCCTCTAAGTCTTTTCCTTTGGGGACACTTTATACAAATTCTCTTACTGTGTGCGGAAGTTCCACATTAGTTACTCTGAGTTTTCCTTGATTTATTGGACTTCATGCAAACCCTTAAACCTTTTCCAAATGTATGCATGGTGAGTGGAATTTCTGAGAAATGCTGAGTAACCTAAAAGCCCAAGTTCCATTCGCTTTCAATAAAACCTGAATGCTTGAGGGCCAGGTTTTTAAAACACTCAGTTACTTAAACATGAAAATGGTTGTCTAATGGGATTTACTAAAGTGACGTGGTTAGTCTGAGACTGTTCTTTGCTTATCTGCTCTATTTTAATGTTTACTTTATTACTTCCTGCTTAACACATGTAATAAATTTTCTCCCACATAGTTTTGTAGGGGTTTCTTTGATAGATTATTCTTTTGCTGATGAAGTGGGACTGGCCAGAACTTCCCCAAGTAACTGCTTTCTGTGGAGTTCAATCTTTTACACTTATTACTCACTACCTGTACAAAAGTTAACTTCCTTAATTTTGCTGATTTACCACAGTTCCCCATTGACAGACTCACAAAGGAAATTAGTCACTGTCATGCTGACTGCCTAAGCAAGCACTGAGCGATGTATGCTTACACTGATGATGTGGTCCCTCAATGACTAAGCCAGATAACTGTGAATCACTGTTACAGAGCAAAACTCCACCTAAGGTGAAACATCGGTGTCTGCCTTCTACTGTGGCTGTTAAACAATGGAGACAAAATTGTAGTCTCACTTTTAACTGTGTGAATCTGAAGTGACTCTGTTGACTTCAGTCTGTGTTCATATTATTGTGGTCTCATTCAGCTTCCATTTGGAAAGCTTCCTACTGATTTTAACTAGAGTGGGACCAGACCTGGAGTCTTTTATATTGCAATAATCTGGTTACCGTTATGTCAGGCTTCCTTCTCAAGTGCATAAACTACTACAAAATTACTGAACATTCACTGATTGAAATTAAGTTAAGCACCAAGATGATAACTTTTGCAGATATGGACCAGCATGAATTTAATGGTTTCTTTATGTCAAAATACTAATTTTCAGCTATTTCCAGGTTCAGTTTCTAACAGTTTAGAATAAGAATCTAAACCTTGAAATCAAGCTGAGCTTCTCAAAGTTGAAGTCTCCACCAAAAATATTTGGGTCATCTATGTTAACATCTTGGTTGAAAATCAAAATTCATAAATATTTCCAATGATAAAGTACTAAATTGGAGTGATATTAGACATTTTTTAAGCACCAGGAGGACATATGTGCATTGGACTGGGTAGAGCCTTGTAGGTCACTGAGTCCACTTCCCTGGAATGGGGAGAAAGATATTCAGTAAATGTCTGCTTTAGAAGGATCCTCTTCTATGTGACATGCAACCAACATTATAGACTTTAACCAGCAGCATACAGTAAAGAATAGCTCTGAAGCACAACACTATAATTTACAACTATAATTTGCCACAGAAGGAGATGAAGAACCTTAGCAGTAAGTGTTTTATTAAAGAAACCTTCCAGGTGATACTAAGAGGGAATTCATACAATGGAGGTGAAAAGAGAAAAGCAGTAACCTCCACCTATCTGACCCCAGGGAGATATTTTTTACTTCCATCCAAAGAGGTGATTGCTTTAATCCCAAGATTTGAGGGGATCTAATGTCAATAAGAGTACCAGGACATGAACCTGCAGCTTCTTTCCAGCTATCACTACTCTCCAATATTTCAGAGACAGACAGAAAAGCGAAATTCTCCATAAGCTAAATTATTCATCCTGTGGGGAAGGAAAATGATTGAAACCAGAGAGGCCAAAGTTTTGAATGCTACAGCTGAGCAAGCTAGCAGGAACTTGTAACAGAGTATTCCAGGGTGAAGAAGACACAATGCCATCCTTTTTCCTAATTATGTCATAACCTTTATCTTCATTGATTTGAAGCATTATCTCCATTGTCTACCCCATTCATTTGCAGACCAAGATGGAAAAAGCACTCCCCATCTGAATGTGTATTTGTGTCACTCTGTGGGGCTAAAACTGGTCATTCAAATAGAATCACAGAATCATTAAGATTGGAAAAGACCTTTAAGATTATCAAGTCCAGCTGTAAAGCTAACACTGTCAAGTCCACCACTAAATAATTGGGCTGAGGGAGATCCTCAGGCATAATCCCAAATGTTGATGTAGGCATATGCCATAACATTTTTTTTTTCACTATCACAGTATCTCAGCAACTTACAATTTCTAAAATGTTTGTTCCTGTAATACTCCCAGGAGTGCTATATGCCTCAAAGAGGAACTGAGGAGCAAAGAGAAGGAAAGGAGATTTGCTCTCTAAAAGTTTTGGCAATGTCTCTGTATGTTTATTGAAAGGAAATTGGTGTTTTTAAGTGGTGACACAGAGCACTTGGTTGAAGTATCAGTTGTATAATGTAGCATTCATAATTGCTATTTGCAGGTGCCCACTTCTCATTTACTCAGAGAGATGAGGTTTTCAACTTCAGACACTTCTCTGGCTTTTGAGGGGAGGTCACTTCTGTCTGTAGTACTCCCGTAACAGTTACACAGCAGGCTAATCAAAATATCAGTTCCACTATTTTTAAATATGTGAAAAAATGTATTTAATTTAAATTTCACATAATCAGGAGCTGGCATGCTCTGTCATTACAGAATGGTAGAAATAAGAGGCAGAGAGCATGAATGCACCAAGATTGCTATGCAAAGTGAAAACTCACATTCTCAGGGAGAATGTTTGTGAGACCACACCGCAAGAACTGAGACATCAACCTGGATCTGAGAGGCAGGCTGTGTCCTCCTGGGTGGCATATCCTCTGGGCTAGAAATGCTACAGAGAGAGCTATCACTTACCTCTGAAGAGAGTTACTGCCTCTGCAGGCTCTGATGTCCTGAAAAAATCAAAAATTACAAAAAGCATGTTATATTAAGTATATTGTTAACTGTGATCACATTTCTGACGTTATTTTATTCTATGACTCCTAAGAGAGTACTGCTTGGAGAAAATATTATGCTACTCAAGTTAGGGAGGTACAAGCCCAATCACAGTAGGTGGATACAGCAGACATTACTCTGGGATAGATCAAGGCCTGGGCAGAATTTTTACATTAGGGAATAAAATCATCCTTTAAATATTAGGAGCTTGTTTGATTGGGTGTTTCGTTATTGGTGGGTTTTTTTTGGTAGTTTATGCTTCGGTTTTGTTGATTTAGTTTGGTTTTGTGTGTATTTTGGGAGCGGTTATTTTGGTATTGGTTTTTGATTTTTTTTTTTTTTTTTCCACTTATACATTTAAACTACCAGTGAAAACAGCAGGGTTGCTCTAGATTTATGCCATTTTGGAAAAGTGATATTTTCTGATTATACTAGGCATGCTGCATGCTACTTAAGCATTAAGTATAGAATCCCTGCTATTAAAAGAGGAGGATGCTGGCTTGAAAGTCAAATTTAAGAAAAACAAAAATAATTTCTTTTCCATTTTTTCTAAAGATTGTTAATATATTAATAAAAAAGTGTTGGTTTAAGCAAAACCCTGTGTTAAAGTTTGAGATATAATATACTCTCCAAACAGTAAAGAGCTATTATTATTATTCAAGGCCATTCTTACCTGGTCTTAATAACACCTTGTGGCAAAATTAATTTACTTTTAAATTCCAGTTGCCATAACAACTTAGTTCAGCTGTTCATGTGACTTAATGAGATTCTAAAAGAACTATTTCATGAAGAAAAAAGCCACATGGATGGAGATCAACTAAGAAAGGTTTTGTTCCCATTTACTGTATTTAAACATTAAAAGGTAGTTGATGAAAATGCTTCCTGTAAAAAAAAAAAACCAAACAAAAAACTCTTATGTTCAGAGCTACTGTACTCAGATTATATAACCCTTGGAGCCTTCACATTTGTGATAGCTGCATATTGTACACTCAGCTTGATAAGCAGTTGTGTCCATCTTTGCATCCATTGTCCTTCCCCTAAAAGGATGAATGTCCATGGTGATCTGCTCTTTAGCACCATAAAATTTGTTGTGTTGAGAACGGATGTCCAGGGGGAATCACAGTGAAGTAGTGTCAAAACTGTTTCATGATCATAATCATCATCCACTTGCACCCTCTTTATTAATTATACAGTTGCAGATAGACAAATATATAGATCAGACAAGGGCAGCAGCCCAGAATGGGTGCAGTTCTATTTCTCTGTGCACACATACAGTCACGACAAAGAATCTGTCATACACCAATGATAAGCATAGAAGTATCAAGGCAGATGAGCCATATAATACAAAATCTTGTATCTCCTGCAACAATTTTAGAAAAATATTTCACTGCCATCACCTTTTTTAACAGTGAAGCATGACCTTTCTTGTTAGGCTGCCCACCAGTGTGGTCTGTTGCTGGTCTCTGGATGTGACTTCGATACTTACCTTCTTTAGACCAAGTGATTCCTCAAGTTATGCCTAGATTTTATATCACAGAGGTCATTAACACTCAAAATTATTCTGACCTTTTGCCATCATATCAAAGAGCTGGATCAGAAGTGTTGAAAGCCATAGAATTTTAGCATCAGTCTGATTTGCACAGGAAGAAACAAATATTACAAATCTCACTCTCATTACCATTACTGCTTCATGTTAACTAAAGCTGATAGAAAATGTTGGAGGACATAATTGATAATGACAAATAATTAAGTTTCTTTTTTATGTTTGTGAATTACTTCTGAACACTACAATTATTTTTAATATATTTATCCTTTGAAAATAATTTGCAAATAATTCATAGGCTACTGAAGGTTTGAAGAACAGTTATAGTTATTTTATATTCAGAATTTCAAGTATGTTGTTGGCATATTTTGAATTGATGAGTCATGTGATGCTTTTTTAATATGAATAAATGAAAAAGGTTTGGGATGCAAATATTTATATTTATTAGAGCAAAAATTGCTGATTATTCATATTCTGTATAATTCATTTAAAAGCCACACTTCTTGCAAACCCAACTGCTAAGAAATATGACTGGGAATATACTGGCATTTCATGCAAAGCAAGTCTAGAGAAAACTAATTCAGTATTCAGCTGAATTGTCAAAGGCAAATAATTTCAAAATTGACATAGTCATAAGTACATCTACTATCAAAACTGGAATAATTTATGAAGAGTTTCTTAAATAATCATATAAAAGAGCATTATAGCAGTAATAAACAGATCAAATAAAGGAAGAAATTCCTATCAGGTTTATCAGTTGTTTTGTTTATGGCTGTACAAATCCTTCACAGTTAAAGCATCTCTTTTTCTTACCACACTATTCTAACTGAAAGATAATTTAACTAGTCCAATAATATTATCCAACTGTCATTAATCCAGTTTTGTTTTATGATGCTTTTTAATTTCAAATAGCTCTCTCAGTAATCTACTTTTCTGGGAATTTATCAGGCTTTTATCTCTGGCTTATAACCTATCCAAATTATTACTCTAATTTTGTTCATATTGGCACATAACACATTCTGACTTTGCATTTTCTCTTTTATGTTCTTCTATTCTGACTTTTATTAATCTTCTGCTTTTCTCATGCTTTTCTGCTGTAACAGCTGGGAGTTTAAGCAATTCCTGATGCTTTGAAATTTGGCACTGATAGCATGCCAATCATGACAAAGATTTTTCAGCTGTCTTTGTTGTTGCTTCTTTCCCCCTTCCCCGTTCTCCCCACCAGTAAAGATGCTTTCATTTTATGTCTTTATGGAATGGTTACTACAATGTGTGTACTACTACTGCCTTATATTTCATGAATATGTAACATAAATCACAATAAGCAATAATAAAAGAGATAAGGAGTAAGTATTCTGTTACTCTGCTTTAGGCCATATTCCTATATTTTTACCCTGGTCAGATAACTAGTCAATGAAAAATAGTGTGGTCCCTTAATAATGTGGGAAGTAACATGTAGATGTGAAGAATCAGCTGTCAGGCATAAGTCCCAGCTGAAAGGCTTAAATATCAACTGACAGCAAATTGGGGAGCTTAAAGGTTAGTGAGAGGAAGTGGATATCATAGGTGGTCTTGGTTCAGTTAAGGTGGTGGAAGTGAAGTTAGTTGTCCTTTGAATTTGATGTTACTTGCTGTTGATGTAAATGGTAGTATTCTTTTGTTAATTTTTTTTTTCAGACTGTCTGATTCTTTTGGTTGGTTTTGTGAAAATCTAGCTAATTTCAAGGATTATTAACTAAAGTAGAATGGTAATCTGGGGTTAGAAATGGCTGCAAAGTCCTGATATGAGGAATAGTGAATATTTGTGCTTGTGGGAATTTGTGGTTGTTTTATGTGGTCTGGGGTTGATGTTTTTTTTTTAATGTCTGTTTTCAGCCACATCTGAGTAAGGTGTTTTTCATGCCTAGTGCTCCTGCTGCGTAGTTTTGCTGTTTCCTCATGCAGCCATTCTTCTGTATATAGTGTTGGCTGCACAATGTAATAGGTACAAGAATTCCCGTAAATAGCTTTGGCTCCTGTAGACTTCTACTGGTTTAATGCAAGCTGGCGGGGTATACCATATAGTGATGTTGAAAAATTTTTTTCTTTATAGCAGTACAAAACAAAAACCATGAGTTCTGCCAGGTTTCAAGAGAACCTTCTGTTTATCCTGAGTGTTTTGAAGAAGCTTAAAAGAAGTACTTCAAATAAATATTACAGTTACCAGCAAGAATTTTATAATAATATAGAGAGTATGTTATTTAAAATAAACTTAAATATAGCTAGGCTTTTCCCATCAATTGTATTTACTGTATGGAGAAATCAATACTGTTTTGAGGGCCTACTTATTTATTGTCCCTCAGTTCAGTGGTTGAAATGGTCAGTGTTAAATTATTTGTCTGCCCTTGTTCATCCTGCTTAATGGCATGGTACTCCAAGCATGACTACCTGATCAGACTGTAAAGCAAAACAGCTAAGTCACCTTCTGTTTCTTTTAGAGTTGGGAGAGCTGAAGCCACTGTGAGTAAATACTTGCCATGGCCCTGATGAGCTGTTGCAGCAAGCTCAAGCAGGCAGGTGTGTTGGAGGTCTTCTGCTTTGAAGGCTCTCTGTTCTCCAGGCGCATCGGGTTGGCTCATATTAACCTCATAGGTAAAACCTGCTCTATGTCACTGACTTGCAGAACGTTTTGTACCCAAGCTATGCTTGTCATATGTGGAAAGCTGTCAAGGTTTTGCCAGTTCAAAAAAGTGGATACATGGATATTGATACAAGAGGTTACAACATTGGCTTCTGATAGTAAATGGATGCTTCCTAGAATTGTAGAATAGTTAGGGAAAAGCTTCTTTGCAACAAATATATTCATAACTCCAATATTTCTCAGTTTAAGCACTTTATCTGGCTTCTTCTCCCTGCCCTCAGGAGCTGAAGTCTCCTGTGGAATACTGTGGCCCTGACTATGACGGGGTAGGTCTCTGCCTGCCCTCTGCTTCCCCATCCTTCAGGAGGTCAAACAAAGCTCTCTGGCTCCTTATATACCTATGAGGAACTGGACTGAGCTGGGTTATGCTGGAAAATGGACAGGAGACCTTGTACCATGGTGTGGCCTGTATTGGAAAGATTGCAGTGCCCAGAGCTTAGAGAGGAGGAAAACAGCTGGGTTCCTTGAACAGCTGGGGACTAGGGCACAAGTCATTCTCACAACTATTGTTTAACAGTGGGAAGGAAGACTTCATTATTTTGCTGAACTGCTTATAGCTGTTAGTTATGTAGCCTGTATCACTATAAGCCACATGTATTCTTAGGTGTGCATGTCTTCAGCAGCAGTCTTGATATCACAGGTGTTACTCATGGAAAGTGCCTGGACTGACGGTTCAGCTTCTTTGAGTTTTTGGCTACTTTAAAGGAAAAGCTCTGTTGTTACTTTAATCACAAATACAGAAGTAGTGATGAAGATTGTCACAAAATTAACCTAAAAGAAGTTTCCTTAAAGAACATCTAGGGGGTTTTCCCCTTGATGGCACTGGGTGGAAATTGAACAATCTATATATACACCTATATAGACTTGGCAGTATGCCTAGTTCCAAAGTCTTGCGACCTTACCAATGACCCCACAGCAGAGTGTAAGAAACAGAATCATAATCAGCATTAAAAAGATTTAATGATAGTTCCCTTTTCCTAGGTAATAGACAGATGTGGGCCAGCAGCCATTCTTTCTCTTCCTAGACATTGTGA
The DNA here is from genome assembly GCA_025447955.1 of Psilopsiagon aurifrons. NCBI lineage: Eukaryota > Metazoa > Chordata > Aves > Psittaciformes > Psittacidae > Psilopsiagon > Psilopsiagon aurifrons. The sequence goes on along the minus strand of JAOEHY010028633.1, from coordinate 4,018 downwards.
TGGGATTGGGGGAAGGAGTGGTGGTTCTGGGGTTTGTTAAGCAAAACTTTCAACACAGATTAACAGTACAAGTTGGCAATTGTAAAGCTCATCCTCTTGATTTCTCAGTCTGACAATCTCTGATGTCATGTCAGTGGAAACAGATTTTTGTAACATCAATTATATGTAACACTCAAACTGAGGCTTTTGAATATTTATGATAACTGAGCTGAAAGACTGAAAAAGATTTTTTTTTTTAAAGCTGACTAAAAGAGATATTTTTTTTTTTGCATTTAAAAATAGACCTTCAGATATTGAAAATCGGAGATCTTAAAAAAGATTGTACATGGAATTTAAACTCTGAATTATACTACATCTTGTATGTTATCTTTCTCTTCACTGAAAGTCAGGACTGGTGCCTGACCTGAACCTCTAGAAAACAACGTGGAAACAGCAGTGTGAATCATGATTTTTTTTTTTTTTCTTATTTCATTTTTACTGTTGTGAGTGAAAACAGATTTCTGATTTTATCTTTTTTTTTTTTCCTTTTTAGACTTTGCTTTCATCAAAGTAAATAATGAACTCTAGTGAAAAGAATTAAATCCAGAATAAAATGCTGCAGCATGCTGGCTGAGAGATGGAGCACTCCATGTTAGTGTTGGCCTTTGAAATACTGAAAAACTGTCTGATTGTATGACCTATAATTGAGGCCTCTATCCTATTGCCTGTCAAATTGTGTTTGCCATGTTGTCAGCCTAGTTTGAGACTTGAATCAGGATAAGTATGTGGCTTGCTTCCACACAGGTTGCAGCTGAAAAGTAGTTTTAGTTCAGCTCTTAGTAAGAAAATTAATTGTAAATGTTATGTGCAGACAGGGTTTTTTTCATTATTTCTCCTGCTCACCCTTCTTTTCATGCCTTTGACCTTTTTGCCAGTGGTGCTGTTGGGTTTATGACTCAACTTGGGCTCAAATCCTACAGTATAAATTTTTGAGAACCATGGCAACACTGGCTTCAAATTGCAATCCCTTATTTTGGAAACCAGAAGGTTAAAGTCTTTAGGCTAGTCTGTTATAGCTTTGCTGACTTGCTTCATTTAAGGATCTAGCTTTTAGTTCATGTAATAATGTGTCATACTTACCTCTATATACTCCTCTGCTGCCTTCAGATCTCTGCTTGGCAAGGCACTACAGTTCTCTTCCTAATATAAGCCACCTGCAAAGTAAAAACTTTATTGACAAGGTGCTAAGAGTGATTAGTGTGCCCTAAAGTTCACTGCTTTCATATGCTACTTGTCTTGAAATTAAGTTACTGGCCTTTTTTACCTAGGAGTTTTTTGGTTTGCAATCCATTTTCCATTAAGATGCTGACATCACAGAGCAATTTTACTTCTGACTCCTCCATCCACTGCCCTTTCTAGATCATTTCAGACCTCCTGTGCTGCTGTTCAGTACTTGAGCTGTATGGAGAGATATGTAGATACCTTACTCAAGAGAAGGATCTTTGGAAGCATGTGTTTATAAGTCAGTGTTTGTGCAAACAAAGCCAATGGCCTCCCTAAAGTCTCAGCCTCCATGTCTAGAGGAGCAACGATGGAAATAGAAATGAACTAGTGGGGTATGTGATTTTGATCTCGGGAGTAACTGTTCTGCATGCCCTGAAGTGATACTACTGATGCCAAATTCAGTGTTACCACAGCTAATGCAAAAAACTCATTAACATCTCTGCCTAGACCTGGATGCTCATCTAAGTAGATTTTCCTCTGCAGTTAAGAACCACATGAGCTAACAAACCTCAGTGTTGTGGAAGGACTTTGCTCACAGTTGTACTGGACTCACTCTTAAGAAACCTGGTTATACTGTACAACTATATTGGAAAGTGACATCTTGGTCTCACTGACCTTTCTTCTATGTTTTCCTGTGACAATGTTTCTATCCTCTGCTCACAAATTTTCAGCAATATAGAAGTTAAGCATTACATGTTGCACAGTAAGCAGGTGGTCAGGTATAGGAGGTAAATTGAAAAAATAACTGATGCAGTAATGTACGCAAAGTTAATCAAGGTTGAGTTCTCTTGAAGTAAATGGCTCAAACAAGATTACGAAGATTTTCAGAATGCACAGACATAGTACTATAGAAAAGGAACTGTAAGCTAGTGCAGCCCCTCTTAGTGTATACATTTGAAGACAAATGGGGTCTTTCAGGGACTCCTTGAACACCTACTTTTTTTCCCAAAACAATAGCAGCTACAGAAACATTGTCCTGGCCAAGAGAAATGATGTACATCTTCCCAGTCTGCTGATTGGTTTTATGAGCAGCTCCTTCCCGTCACCTGGGACTTGCCTTAGGTGAAGTAACAACTATCATTGTAAGAGCAGCCTGAGGATCTGTGCATGCAGTGATGAAAAGACATCTCCTTACCCTACCTGTTTGTGCTTTTGAAACCAGCCCAACAAGCTAAATTGCAACCATTGCTGTCTGCTGGCTTGCATGCTCATCATCTGCCTGTTAACACCTGTGCTATGTTTCATCTGAACTAACTTTGCATATCAAATATTTTCTTGAAACTCCGCAAGATTTGATCTGATTTTGCTTCTCCCTGTGATATCAGTTTTTTTATCTCAGGTTTGTGGCTATGGAATGGTGTCCTCTCGCTTTGCTCTCCTTTTGCAGTTGCAAATTCTCGCTGCTTACTTCAGCCTTGCGACATTGGGCTGAAGAACCAGCTAACTCAGTTTGATAAACTCTAAGAAAGCTTAATTTTTTCCACACCCTCTAAAAAAGGAGTTATTTGCTAGTTAAGTGAGCTGAACTACTTTACTAATTGATCGGGAGTCTCAGTGCTAGGCAGAGCATGGCATTGCTCACCCAGAGTGGTGAAAAGTCTCCTTATGCTGGTAGCTCTTAGCAACTGATCATGCTGGTTCTTAGTAAACACATATTGTGTTTGACTCTGCTTCCAGTTTGTCTTGGTCCATAATTTAATTTTTCAAACTGTTTTTTTTCTTTCCTACAGTTTGCTTCTTGTTTCAGAGTTGTCTAATTATTTTTTCCCTGTGTTTTCAGACATCTGTACCTTTTCACTATTCTCCGGGTACATGTCTACTATTTGATGCGCTAGACGTGTTTAAGACAATACTTGACCGGTAGCAGGTAATATTCCTCGTCTAGAATCCAGGATGGAAGTTATCCCTCTTCCACCTGGAGTACATTGATCTCTGAATTTTGCTTTCACCTTAAAAATTATAATGCTAGCTTCAGTTGGATCACCTGTCATTGCCTGTACTCTTTACAGCACTGCTGTAGTCACAAACATGAAAATCATAGGAATTGCCAGGAGACAGTGAAAAATGAAGCTGAACTGCAGCATAATGTACCAAGGAATATTGCTTTTATAAAATGGTACCATTTAATCTGAACAAGAAAAAAATTCTTTGGAAAAAGTGGCTGGGGAAGTGGTGATAAACCAGGGAGCAAGTGCATCTTAGCTTAAATGCATATATTTTGAACAGACGTGCATAGATCTAGCATGCTTTCATAGTCATGGCACAGTTCACAGCGACCAGATCCCTGAAGAAATTCTTTGGTTTTGGGAAAAGTCATTAATGAAATGGCATTACCCCTTTCTTGAGGAGGTCTAAGAACTCCCATTCCAACTTCCATTTCCAGTAGGTCCTGCAGACCTGCCGGTGGTCCACCAAATGGAATGAAATGGAAGTCAATGCTAGAAATATTTAAAGAAATATTCTTATTTTTATTTTCAAAAGTTTTAATTGTTTGAATAGCCCTCATGGCTAAAGAAAAATAGAAATGAAAACCTGTTTAGATGAACAGGAATACACTATACCTGTAAGTCAACATTTAAACTTTATCTCAACAGGCAAAACACAAAACCAGTCTGTGTTTGGTATATTTAGATATATGTTGGCCTCTTTGGCCTCCTCAAGTAGGATCTGTATTTGTGGGCATCATTTGAGGTAATTAATAAAGTTGCTTTGGGTTTGTTTGTTGTTTGCCTTTTTTTTTTTTTTTTTTTTGGTT
>JAOEHY010028632.1:25762-63224 GCA_025447955.1 Psilopsiagon aurifrons | reverse complement strand
CAGTCAAAGTTAACAGTGCAGGAGCTCTGTTACCTAGACCTAGCTTAACAGCTCATAGAAAAATACTTCCAAAGGTGCTTTAGCTTTTTATTCATCCAAATTAATCAAAACCAGAGTGCCTAACAAATGCACTTATGGTTGTTCAGAGCCACAGCATGATGGCTCTGCATCAAGGTATATAGTATCCCATTTGATGCTGTGATGGGATAGGTGGCTTGCTTAATGTAGCTTGCTTAATGTAGTGCTGCCTCTAACTCAGAGATGAAGCAACTGTTCCAGCTTGCTGGAACTTTTAAGACCTGTCACAGCCTCTAAAAGGGAAGCTGAAGTGAATGAGCACTTCTACTGCAACCATTTTGCTTGTTACTAGGATGTTATTTTCTGTATTTTCAAGGAAATGTGTTTAATTAGCTGTCACTAAAAGCTTTTGCAGAGATTTTGAAAAAGCAAACGTGAATTTAAAGAGTTCAGCGTTAGCAGGAAATGACTGAATAATGTCACCCTAGTTCCTTAGCGCGAACAGTTAATTTTAATTTAGGCTGCATTACTTAAAGCCATGCAAAGACAGGGTCATGAATAATTAAGACAGTTGATGGAGCAAATATGGTTTCTTGAGAAGCTTCTTACCTGATGTAACAAATAACATCCCGTCTTTCTGCTCGTTTCAGAATGATACAGATCTTGGAACCGAGACCTTTGCCAAGTTCCATCATGCCCGTGGACATGGCCATGAGAATTTGCTTAGCGCATTCTCCCCCACTGAAGAGTCTTCTTGGCCCCCTTGAAGACTGCCAAAGAAACAACTTTGTGAGCAGATTGAAACCCCTCAGACCATGTCTTCAAGTGAAACGTGACACCGAAGCTCAGAAGAACGACTGGAACCACTCAGCAGCCCGAGCCAAGAAGCGAGTTGTGTTTGCAGACTCAAAAGGGCTATCCCTGACTGCTATACACACCTTCTCTGAGGTCCAGGAGCACTCTGGGTGGGATCTTCAGTTTGAACTCTTAGGCATTGAAAATATAACATCTGGCTTAAAGTTACATGAGGAAGAAAACTTGATTCTGGGTTTCCCTCGGCCCTCAGCTGACTACCTGGACTTCAGGAACCGCCTGCAGAAGAACTTGGTCTGCCTGGAGAACTGCACCCTGAAAGAGAAGGTGCTGTCGGGCACTGTGAAAGTAAAAAATGTGAGCTTCGAAAAAAAAGTTCAGGTTCGAATCACCTTCGATACATGGAAGGCCTACACAGACGTTGAGTGTGTGTACATGAACAATGTTTATGGTGATTCTGAGAATGATACCTTCTCATTTACCATTGACTTGCCTCCTGACATATCCTCTGAAGATAGGATAGAGTTTTGTATATCTTACCAAAGTGAAGGTCATACCTTCTGGGACAATAATGAGGGTCAGAATTACAAGATTCTCCATGCAGAATGGAAGCCCGATGGTGTTCAGATACCATCTGCCAACAAAGACTGTGGAGATCCTCAGCCTCCGAGGAGAGGACAAGAGAGAGTGCCTGATCAACTTGGTAGTCCAAGGCTGTCAAGGGGTCTCTTCCCCCAGTGGCAGAGCTTGGGTCAGTTTGAAAATTCATCACCATATTGGTGATCAATATTAGAAAGGAAGCATTCTTCCATTTGGCAACAGTGTTATCTGGTTCACATACTACATGACAAAATCAGCTGGCAGGTTTTGTTGGCTGGCTGAACAAATCAAATTCACTTGCCTGTAGGACTTGTTAAACCAAGTTATGCTACTGAAGTTTGTAGCCAAACCTTGTCCTTGTAAAGAAGGCAAACTAGGACACAACCAGTGCATATGCCACCTACTATAGAAATAGCATGTCTGTATCTTAAGTATATGCTGCTTTCTTTCTGCTGTTGACTCTCCTGAGTCACTAGAAGGGGGACTTGTGAGGAAGTATGGAAGGCAATGGTATCTTAGCAAGCTGTAGTAACTGCATGTGTTAGTACGTGTTTGTGTGCACAGGAATGTTATATGAATGGAATATAATTGTTTTTACACCAATTAGGTGTGCAGTAGAGATGGGGTGATGCTGTCAGGATGGAGGCTTGCTATGACTCTATGTGCCTGTAGCAGAGGCATGTAGGAATGCATGGCTAGGATTTGTGGCTTCAGTACAGGTTAAGAAACTTCGAGAGACTAATGGGAAAGTGGGAGAAGAAGAGGTAGGATTTGCTGTCTAACTTGGAGATGTGCAGTGTTCTAATTTATACTTTCCAAAGCTGGTCTTCAAAAATCCCAGGGGATGTTCTATGGGATAAAAAAGAAGGTACGAAAAATGATGCAAAGTGAGTGTTGCAAGTGACTGCTGCTTTGGGAAGACATCTGTGTCCTCATTGGCTTTGTGAATAATAAATGTCTTGCATCTGGGAGCAAATCTAACCACAGCTTCATCATCCTACTCATCAGGCAGCTGGTTATCTTCTAATGTTAAAGAAAAACATGCCTTTTAAAATTTAAAAAAACATCCTACATGCCAAAAATAGGGTTAGGTGACATAAAGCTATTCGTAAACTTCCCAGTCTATAGCAGCATTAAATGATTTGGCTTTCACCTGATCTTACAGCATCTGATGGGTGAGTGTCCTGCTCTCATTTGCAAAGTCACTGATGACTTTTCACAAGTGCATAACATAGTCAGGGTCCTTCATATTGAAGACAGTGAGTTAGCTGAACTTTGTGAAAGCTATTTGCTTTAAAAGGGTAGGGTTGCTACTAATTTTTTCTAGACTGAATATAGGCTTGCACATAAATAGAAAACTATTTTATTGTACCTCATTTTTTGAAGTATTTCTTTTTTTAGACTTCAGTAACTGTATGTTTTATATCTGTATGCTTATAATTTAGCATTCTGAGGTGTCAAACTGTAAAGCTGATCTATGTTTCATGCAAGACCTGTGTGAGAAATTGTCCAATATACTCAGCAGGTGTGAATACTGGCACACATTTTAGCTGTACAGAAATGGTATTAACATCAAAAATGTATATCACATTTTTGCCCATTGCTAAGTATAATATCTTGAGTCAGAAGCTACTCGTAGTGCAGCAAGATGATAAATATTAAAGTGAAACAAGCCTCCTCCACTAGTTGCACTTCTTCCCTACATAACCCTTGCTGTTATGAAAATTAGCCATTTTATGAATAAATTGTATTTTGATACACCTGGTTGTTACAGTGTCAGCTCAATCTATTTTGTCGACTTCTTTAAACAACTTCAGTTGTGATACAAGGCCCAGTCAGTTCTTTGCCATGGGATGTTGATATGGTATATCTCAGGTTGGCAGCTGACGTTGCTCTGAAGATTAAGTCCAAGATCTTCACTAAATGAGAGATCCTCAAAAGTATTCACCTCATGAGTTGTGTCATCTAAAAAAGCCAACCCTGTATCTCACCAGCTGTAACTGGAATATTATTGGTTTGACAGATTCTGTCTGGGGTCTTGCTGTGGCATGGGAGTCCTACAGAAGTCTGTCTGGAAGGAGCTATAGCACATGTGATGTTTGCATAGATGCATCTACACAGCAGCACCTTGTGTTTGCTGCCTTGCTTTCACCTGGTACTTGTCTCATTGTGTTTTGGGGCTGTTTGGGGCAATGGGAGGTTGGGTTTTCTCCTCTTACATTGAGGAACCCAGCTGAACCAAACAACTCCTTGCAAGATAGACTGTCTTTGGGAGCCAGCCATTCACCGTTGGTGCTACAGCCAAACAAAACTAAGCATCTACCCTTGCAGTTACTTAGAATGGAGAAAATGATGCGTTGTTTCCCAAGTGCTCTAGTTTGCAGGGGGCAGAGGGTTTTGGTTAGACCCCGTCTCCTCCTCGGTGACAGTTTAGATCAGCACAGAGCAAGAACAGGCTAGCCAGCACCAGTTGCACACCAGATACTTTCTTTGGGATTTCTTAATACATCAGCTCACTGACAAGATTCACTTTAGTTCAATCTGTTTCAAACGGTTTCAAAGAGAGAAATCTAGTTTTAATTATGAAAAAGCAATTCCCCAAAGGCAAAATGGTGCTAACAGTGTTTCTGACCTGGGGAATGAATTTGGAATTTTCACACTGCAAAGCCTGCACTAGACACAGAGCCTTCCCATTCCAGCACCATCTGCCAATCTCAAACTCTACTCAGTAGACACTTTGGCTGGCCAGGGTGCTGGAACATCTAGTCTAGGTCATGCTTTCTCAAGAAAGGTTGGACCAGATAATCCTTAACATCACTTCCAGCCTGGGATTCTATGATAAGTCCTGCACTCTGTCTTACTGTGCAGAAGCATTTATGATCTATAGCGTACCACCAGCTCCCTGCTCTAGAAAAAAGTGAAGAGAGATTTCTAACTTCAGTGGGTTGAAGGCTCCGCTGCCTCTATGTGGGACTTTGCTTCAGCAAACCAGATAAATGGCAAGTGAGTAGAGCAAAACCTCCCAGCATGAGGAAAGGAGCATTTCTTATCCTCCAGCCAAGGTTTGTGACCAGCCATCACAACTGAAAATGCTTACTTGTAATCCTCTTGACTGAAACATAAATCGCTTAAAAATACCGAGAGAGAGATTCATTCAACCAAGCTTTAGTTTTAAGTCAGCTTCTTTAAGATGTCTTATTAGATCTTATTTGCCTAGCAGAGAGGCAGTGTGGTACTGCAGTGTTACTCAGCAGCTCCAAAGCCCTCCCTCAGTTGAGGGAGCAAAGGTTTCTCCTTTCTCTGCTCCCTACCAGATCAAAGCGGTATCACTCCTTTCCCTTTTAAAACAGAACTTGCATTCAACACTACAGCTCACATCTATCAAAAAGGTAACAACCTGCTAGAGAAAAGTATTAGCAACACTAAGGTATATTAACTGGAGAAAAAAAGTTAAAAATAGTCTTACAAATTTATTTATCAGACTGGGAAAAGAAAAAAAGTCACTCTTAGAAAACTGCCTTCGTCCGGGCAATTCAAACATGCATCTTGGATGCTGGTCTCTCAGACACATCCTGCTTAAAAACTGGAGGTATAAAGCAGATGCAGTCCTTGAAACAGAGCTTGAAATCCTACAGCATAACCTCATTCCCATAGAAAGTCACTTTTACAGCTGCATTGTAGATTTGTATCTCCAGCAGTAAGGTGGCAGAATGGATGGCTGTATTCACTCCTATACCTCTGTATAATTTTCCTATAAATTTCAATTATAGCCTATGGGTGGCACAGTATTTACAGACTTTATTCTTCAAACCTAATTGTTTCAAGTTGGGTTCTTAATAATTGTACTCAGTTTTGTGAAGGTAGGTCTAGTCTTACGATGCAAAATTAAAGTGAGATTTGCCAATGTTTCGCGTTAACAAAGATCTGTCACCCTGGAAGATCAGCATCTGAACATTTCCTGAGAACATAATTAGAATTTTCACAGGCAATTAATGAATGTCTTTTTCTGTAATTATATACATCTAAACAAATTACCACAGTTTATGTAGTAAATCTGGTAAATTAATGGTAATATGTTACAGTATTTACATATACATAAAGCAACAACTTACATCCTTCTCAGACACTTCCGAGCTTTAAAGTGAAATGCAATCAAGAATAAAATATTTTAGCAAGGCTGAAATAGAAGGAAGTAAGGCTGTGCTGAATCTGCTTGAGAGGCCTTGCCTCCTGTTTCAAGATTCACCTGTACTTCAGCCACTCCTGACTGGCAGTTGCTTAACCTGTTCTTACAGCCCTTGGTGATGAAGGCTCCACAGGCTTTCCAATCGTTCTTTCCTCTCCTTAATTTAAAAGGGGCTACTGAAGTCTTATCCCAATTAAGATTAAGCTTCTAGTTCCTTGGTTTATTCTGCATAGACAAGAGGAGGAAACTTGCTTTCTTTTTGCAATAGCCAGTAAGTGCTTGAGAGCAAAGCACAGCTTTTTCTCCTCTCCCCACATCCCTTCTCTAGGCTATGTCATACTTCATTTCATGAAGAATTGGTATTTCAGCTCTTCTTCCTTGTTTGGAAAGGAACCTGTTAGACTTTCAGATTTTCCTTAAGGCAGAAATATCATTTTCGGCTAGCTCTGGTAAAAGCTTTGTGGTATGGTCCTCAACTTCACCAGTGAAAACACATCTCAGTACCCATCTTTCATTGCTCAACTGACCTCATCTGTCTCATACAATAAGGCCTCAGGAATGTAGGTATTATTTCTGTAGCACTCAATAGACTGTCTGTGAAGCTTACAACAGCGGGGCATATTGAATCAGTGATGTGCTTCACTGACGATTTAGCCCCAGGATGGCATTTCCTCCATTACAAATATTCATCTTTTTCCTGCTCCTCCTCCCTGTATTGCAAATTGCTTCCAACACCCAGCTTTGTTTATTTCTTTTCTGGACTAGTCATTATGTTGATTGCTTTCATTTCTTCCACGTAAAGAACAATGTTTTCTGCTTCAGTGACAGAATCACAGCATCTTGATGGGATTTTTGCAGAAAAGACAGACTGACTAGTTTTGAAACATTCACTGCAGAGTTGATCTCTGTAAACGCATCTTTCAAACAGCAAGGTAGAAAATACCAGGGTTAATTATAGTGAGGCACAGCATGAATGCAGCTCTGTGGGTCAGCTCAGTTGCTGATAACATAGTGAGATACTCTAGGTGTTACAGTGCACTAAGCATACAGCAGTCATGTGCCTGCATTATGTCCTCAGCTTTCTTTGAGCACAGGGATAAAAATAATGCTGCTCAACAGCTAAAGACTGGGCTTTCTAACAGGAGTGACTGTCCGCAAGATTATGTTACAATAAGTTAACAACCAGAACTGATTCAGGGGAAAGGAATGAGTATCAAACAAGCAATCAAACGTCATATACCAGTAACTGGCAGTCTGCAAGAGAAGAAATTGGCCCACAGTTTACTATACTGTAAAAGAAATAAATAGGGAAAAATAAAAAACTAAATTATTTGTTTCAGAGGTGTTGTGGGTGAAATACATCTGCTATCTCTTCATATTGCAGGTATATCATAGTATTTTAAATGCTCTTGGATTTGCTTTTAGGAGCAATGTGAAAGTGCCTTCCTTCTAAACAGCCTTCCAATACCTAGAGAAGGCCTACAAGAAAGCTGGAGAGGGACATTTTACAAGTGTAGTTAGTGATAGGATAAGAAGGGATGGCTTTAAGATGAAAGATGGTAGACTTAGATTTGATAATAGAAAGAAATTCTTCACTGTGAGGGTGGTGAGACACTGGAACAGGTTTCCCATAGAAGCTGTGGCTGTCCCATCCCTGGCAGTGTTCAAGGCCAGCTTGGATAGGGCTCTGAGCAACCTGGTCTAGTAGAAAGCGTCCCTGCCCATGGCAGGAGCCTGAAACTGGGTGAGCTTTAAGGTCCTTCCCAACCCAAACCGTTCTGGGATTCTATGTAAATGGCCACCACTCCACACTTGACTAGGTGGCAGTGGGACTGATATGGCAACTCCCCTCTCACGCAGAAATGGTAAAACAAAATGCTTCTCACAGCACAACTTCTGTCTTAAACAGTCCCCCTTCCCTCAATCCTGCACACAACAGTAGTTAAGCATGAAATGAAATCTGTGAAATTGTAATGTCAAAAGCAAATACCTGATTTATTTTAAGAATGTGTCTTTCTGATATTCCTTTGATAAAATATTGGTTTAACAGATGAATCCATAGTATCCAGCAAATATTATTAAACAAAATCAGGAAAAGGTCAGGGTGAGGTGGTTTTGAGTATGTGTGTGCTTTTGTATTTTTAAAAGGCTTTTCTTTACAAGGCTTTGCTTTTGTCCCCTGCCTTTCCACCCACAATCTCCCCTGAGTTTCCTATGCCTGGAGCCAATTCAACAACTAACCAGGAGACAGATAGCTTCTGAAAACATCCAGCTGCCTTACTTTAACCCAACAGTTACAATAGAGTTTATAGAGATTTACAAAAAGCCTCCAACACAAAACCACAACATACCAAACAAACAAGCAAAATTCCTAGTTCTATTCCTCATTTTAAAGCTTATTACATACTGCAGGTCCGTCAGGTCAGTCAGGTCAAGAATATTATGGTATGTACAGCAGAGACCTCTTTGACTTGGCTCTAAGCACCATTGCAAATCCAGGAAAACAGATCTGTCTGTAAACTCAAGAGTTGACCCACAACCATTACTATTCTCCCTTCAGCCATAAAAAGCTCAGGCCACACACTGATACGGCACAGAAGCACACAACAAATGGGTAACATTGTACCGTTAAACATGCCTTTGTGTTCAGGTGACAATAGTATGTCATGTATCAGTACCCTTCAAACTCTGCATCTAGCAAAGGTGAGTGACGGAAGAGTGCCTAACATTTCCTGCTCTGCTTTATTGTTCCCTTGGAAGAGTCCCGTTCTCCCTTTTGCCCTCAAAGGTGCACAGCCAAGACCAGCATATGGTCTCTGTGTCTGTAACTACCACCTCAGCAGCTGGACCAGCAAAAGCATTTATGCTTTGCTCTGCATCGGGAAGTCAAGAAACGTGAATTTCCAAGTCATTCCCCACCACGCCAACACCCGATAAAGCACCTTCTTTTTTTCTATCAGGCTATAACAACCTCCTTTTCTTACCTAGCAGAATCTTCTGAAAGACCATGGATGGCTGGAGGGCAATATCTCCTTTCAGAGGTCTATCATTGTCATGAAGGGCACTAGGGCAGTATGTAACTGCAGTATATAGAAAGAGTTTGCTGGTTGAAAAGACACCCCAGCAATTGAGATAAAACTAGGCCCACTCCTAGGTCCTTAAGACAGAAGCTAAGAACCATCCCCAGCAGTAGGAGATGGAAACGATGCTTCAGGGGTAGGTGTTATTGCTGAAGTGAATCTTCCGCAGGCCTGATGTTAATTTGGGAGTGGTGGGTTAGTGCCAAGTGCTGCATTAGTAGCAGCTGAGAAAAGAGGAGAAGCAGATGCTGATTGTATGGTATACATGGTGGTTATTTGCTAAATAACTGAATGACATTCATTCCCCTCCAAATCAAACTTTTACCATGCCAGAGAAAAACAAAAGAGGCATTAATTGTGCTGGGACCAGGTGCCCAGCTTACTATATTGGTTTATACAAAAGCATAAGGTCAAGGCACCTCTGAAGAAATACCTGGCCTTGTGCTGAATGCAGCGTGGACCTTGTTAGTGTAAAGGTGTGGGTACAAGGTGCTTCTACTCAACTGGAAGAGAGAGTGATAGGCAATATAGTTTGTGATGAGTATGAGTGAAGACTCTACTCCTCTATTTCAAAATCTATGATGTGCTGATTACTGAAGAACTCAACTCTGATATTCCTTCTACTTATTAATTAGAAAAACACGATATTTTCAGTGGACTGCAAATGTCAGATATTATGTTCTTATTCTCAAGATCAATTTCATACACAACATTGCATTTTATTCTATACAGTGAAAAATATGCTACTTCTTAAGTATAAACTGTCATGCAAATGCTACAAATGTACATTCTGGGCACATGCAGGTTAAGGTGTCATGTAGTTACAGCCTCAAGCAGCTAGCTGACAGTGGAGGTTGTACTGGTTTTCACCTTCGCACACCTCAGTTGTTGTTCAGAGAAGGGAAAAAAGAAAGGTGAAGTTTGTTTCCAAGATCACACCTTGCTAGCTAGTTATTAGAGTTCATGTCTTGCTCCTGACTGCTCTGGGAGGTTGCCCAGGGCATATACCTAAGCTGAGTTCAGGGTCGTGGTGGCTGTGAAGTTGTTTGCCTGGGTAGGCGCAGTCCTTCTTGTCTCTTGTGGTAATATGGGAAAGAATTGCTTTCTATTGCCATGGCAGTGATGGGGAAGGAGAGGCCAGTGTAGTCATTTTCAATAATCAGTCACCTTCCCTTTTCTAAGGAAAGCTCCTTAGAAAAGGCAAAATTTTAGGGTTCAGGACCTATGGTTCACAGGTATGGACTAATGCCTTCCTCTGATGAAGCCACTGATGAACATTCAGCAGAAATGCTTTTATAAGGAACAATTAGGCAGAGATATATATTTATAGTTAATTATCACATTAGGACAGTGAGAGGAGAGAAGAGTGAATTCCAAATGTAAAATACCTCCCTCCCCTTCCTTTTCCATATGGATTATAGTAGCCCCTCTGGTGTTTGCTTATCCCTCTTGGGAGCCTTTTCAAAGTGTTCTCAGCCCTGGGATTTAATGCTAGGCACTGCTGACGTGTGGAATTAAAAATGTAAAGCGTATTTGCCACCTTCAGCTTTTAGATTAGCAACAGAGAAAATAGTCCTTGGCCTGCACGGAAAGCCCAGAGGACCCAAGGGATGCAGCTGCAGTGCAAGTGGAGTGGGGAGAGGAGAGCCCAGTGCAGGCAGCCCAGAGAGAATGAGGCAAAAGTCCATTTGGAGCTATAGGAGCAGCCGGAGGAGAGAGAAGCTGTGGATAGAAGCTCTCTCAAATGCTCACTGCGGTATGTTGTCTGGCATGGAAACCTGTTCAAGTGTTATTTCAGGAGACAAGAGGAGAATGTTCTTGTCTACAGCCCTTTGGCCAGGAAAAGGACTCGGTTATAGCTTAATTGATATCTGCAGTTGTTAGCAGTCACAGTGGTTTGAAAAAAAGAGAGGAAAATTATTTTCACTAGATGCTCCTGATGTACAATTAAAACTCTTTAATTAAAACAAAACAGAGAATGGGGAGTGTGTTTTCTCCGCTCGTAATAGAACATTATTAACAGCTCTAGCATTTGCTTTCTGAAGTGGCCTATGGACATTTTCCAGTCACTATTCTACCTACTTTCCAATTCATCTTGTTTACTGAGTATTTTTTGAACCCTCAAGGCATAGCTATTATAGCAGTACTTACAAAAATGGCCTCTCATAACATTTTTGAAGGATCATTTCAGACATCAGAGTTACCACCGCTTTGGCGTGACTAGAAACCAGTATAAATTCCTAATATTTTAACTTTATTTTTGCACTGTTCTTTTGGTAAATAGAGCAATGCAATTCATAGGCACGTAACCTGTGGTTTACGTGCCACCCGGTCATTCGCCACAGGTTTAAAATAATCTGGAGACAGTGGTGGGCTTTTTTTTTTTATCTATGGTTTCAGTTTTTGTCAGCGCAGCTTCTTGCCTTTCCCGCTCTGAGTCACAAGTTTGTGCAGAACAGCATGGCAGCCCCTGCAGTATTTTATGTAAGCATTTCTTTGTATGTCTTCATGGAGACAAATCTGCACAGTGGTTTGCAGTGTATTTTTTCCATTTGATTTTAAATTCCAGCTTCCTGAAAATAATCTTTGATGTTACTACTCACTTGCTGGTTTTGTGACTACGCAACAGACTTGGTCTGACAATGCTGGTGAGGGAAAAGTGCCTGTAGAACTATTTCTCTTGACCTGATGCCAGTCCTGCCAGAGTGACTTTGGCCCATTATGTCCAAGTATCTTTTCTTCTCTAAAGGGCATTCCTTTTCAATGCCAAGAGCCCACATGGTTTCCTGGACAGTGTGGATTTCCCTTCACATAATGATACAAATTAAGTGTGTCCGTCCTTGTATAAATGTGGGACGTGTGTGAGTGACTGCCTCTCAAACTGGCAAGCAGCACTGAAGTGAAAAAGGACAGAGCATGGACTGGAGTCCCTGAATATTTTCCACCATCTGGTCCTTAATGCTTGCTGTAGCTCCTCACTTCCCACACTGACTGCCAAGCAGAGCTCAGCCAGCTCCAGACACAGGGTTAAGGGGATAGCTGTGTCAGTGAGGACTCGGCTGCAGCTTGGCACTGCTAAAGGAAACACTACTCTGCTCTAAGGAGACACTGAAGTAGTTGTATTGCCAGCATCTGCTTCCTCTTAAACACCCATTTTACTCCAACATTTGTCAGATGGACCAGCTGTGGGGAGATGAGTGCTGAGAGCCTCCAGCTAATTTCACTGATTTGGAAACCTAACTGAGAAATACATGTATTTTTATCCCTTGCTATTTCCATAGGGGGTTTACTCCATTTAGCAAGGCCCAGAGCTACAGATCAAATTTGAATTTTGTTAACAAGGAGTGGAGTAGAAGATGGAGGTGTAAAGGTGTGGCTGATCTAAACCATTTCACCCATTTTCATGTTTCTGAAGGTCTGCTGAATATTTCAAACACAATTAACAAACATAGTCTTACTGCAAAGATTGCTTCTGGAGTAGAAGGAGCTGGTTTTGATTTCCAGCTGGATTTGCCACCCTATGCTGAACATGCTGCAAATAGTTAAGATTTCTCTCAGATAGCCCTTGTTGGTCAGATGACACAGTAATTCTGCCATCGTGCTCATTTCCTGTCTTGGGCTCCCTGTAATTTTTCCTCTCATGCATCCCCAGATTCCCACACCTGCAGCAGAGCTATTCTCATCTTATGCCCTGCCTGGAATTCACAGGCTGTGCTCATGTGAGTCAGGAGTAATTACTCTTCATTTTTAGGAAAGACAATGGTGAAGGAGTTGAAGGTGATTCAGCAGAACACTTTATTAGCAATATCACACTGGAAGTCCTCACACCTGAGTCATCAGGTCCTATTTTCACAGTCACAAGTGATCATGTAGTAGTTATTCTGAAGGCTTTCTGAGGTGGCCTGAAATATGCTATCCCATTATACTTACAGACTGCAAATTAAAGCACTATGGAAGGGTAGGAATGGCACCGAAGTGATCTGAGCAATTTCACATTTGTCTACCCTGTCAAATGTTCTTCTCTCACTTCTGACAAAACATAACACTGTAGCTAGAAATTAGTTTATTCTGATGAGTAAGTAAGTGCTTGTAGTATATTATCCTGGCACAACTGAGACTCTAGCAATTAAACCTTTTGCTCCATTTTTTTTTTGCTTTTTTTCCTCACTGTTTCTGGCTTATTAACTTGCCCTAAAGAAACTGAAGGCAGATGGACGATTAGGTATCTCAGAGACATGCCATGCTGATGTCAGTCTAACTGCAGAGTTAAAATCTACTGTTTGAAAAAAAAAAGATTGGATTTATATAGTGAATCCACTATGGGGTTATGTAGCAGAATCCATTAAAACAAGAACAAAACAGCACTGTGTACCAATATCATAAGAGGACCCAGCAGTTAATTGTGTGATTGTCTTAGTTAATGTTTGTTATAAATTACAGTAATTAGCAATGCAAACTAAAATCAAAAGCTTTTCTTCCAGAATGTAACTATCTCTAATTTAGTTTTAAAATTTTATATCTTAGGAGTAGCTATTTATGAGGCTGAGGGTGAAACATCATGGGACTGAGCTGCACAGAGTAGGCTGTTCTACAGGATGTGTAAGTCTGCAGGCTTCCTCTACAGCACACTGACCCTGTCTGTCAATATCTTCCCCTCCTGGTCTACCTTCCCAAAGAAAGCCTGCTAATTGTGTGATATTTTGTACAAGACGAATCAGTAAAGTTTCAGCAAAAGACCAGTAATCTCCTAGCTTGTGGCAATGCTTAACTTACTTTGCCTGTAAGTAATTTACAGCAACTATGTGCTGTCTTCTCACTGCTTTCTAAGGCCAAGTGGGTAATTTTTCCTTGTCTCCTAAATATGTTTTGTGTAATACCCTGAACAGCATTTGCAGCCACTAATGAATGCAGTTTTTTAATGGATATTCTAATTTTACAAAATCACATTTCATAATTTGTTTACTTAGTATGAAGATGTTACATTCTGCAAATATTTTCTTTAAGGCTGACAATATTTTGAAGGCTGTCAGAATGAAAGTGCTGGGTTTTCATGTAAGCAGAAGATACCAGCTGAATGCCAAGTAGGGAAAGATGCGAGTGGAATGAGAGTGCTGTGGCCACGCAAAGGAAGTCGGATGTGAAAGCAGACATGAAGGCTCCTAAACCTGGACCTGGGTCTTGATCATGCAGTAACTTTTCTTAATTCAGAATTGAGACTGCATGTGCTCTTCTTAAGGGGAAATAAAGCTTTCCAAAAATCCCTCAGTAAAAGCTACATGGTCATCTAAATCATTCAGGTTAGCCAATATGAAAGTGTGGGTCAAGCCTTGCTCCACAAACTTATTTTGCATTTTACTTAACTGTACTTTAAAATTGTTTGCTAATTCAGCACTGCCAAATGCCTTGATGCTTGTGGGACTTCCCCTTTTGATTCCTTTCTCAAAAGTCTGAATTAAAACCTACTTGCCTCCTTTCAAGATTCCAGTTTCTGTTAAAAGAATCAGTAACAGGGATATAAAGAAAGACAGCAGAGAGAGAAAAAGATTACATGGAAATGAGATTTCGGTAGCCTGGCTGTGATAACTCCACTGTTTCCTCCCTCTTTGCCTCTCAAAAACTGAATTGCAAATGGTGAAGTCATCAAGGCACCTTGATAACACAGTTATTGAGTTTTCTGCTTGGTACCTTTCCTTCCTCCAAGACTGGCAAAACTGCAGGCATCACATACTGCACGAAGCATCCATGATGCGTGAACCTAATCAGTACGCTCATCACCAGTTCAGTGTTAGCACTTCACTGAGACCATATATAGAATAGTGAATAATTCAGATGACAAATTTGCCAGGTGGAATATAGGCTGTGGGAACTCTTATGGCCACTGGTGTCTTAGACCCTCCTTTCTGTGGCGGATTGTTGCTAGCTCAACCTCAGCCCAAATGGGGGATATTAAATTTGATTCCCTTTCACATCTGAGAAAATTTAAACTAATGTCATTAATTGTGCTGCCCATGAGCTAATATTCCCTCTGGATCTGAGAGAAAATGCTTGGAAGCACCTTTTAAAAGGTACTGCACTGTGCACCATAGACATAAAGCTTCCTTGTACATAATTAAAAAAATGGATATATCTTAACAGCCTGCTGTTTAAAGTACTAACCTGGTTGGTCTTGCCCAATGAATACTTAAGTATTTTTAACTTGACATTGGATAAAATGCACAAGCAATTCCTGAAGTTATGTGTGGGGAATGTACTTATCCACTTACCTGCAATAGAAATGAGTTGGGAGTAGATGCTTAGTTGCTGGGGTTTCTCACAACAGAGGTAGCTTTGGGGCATGCGGTTCCAGAACTAGGCATTTGGGAAACATTAACAACAGAAGCTGAAGCTGCTGTAGACTGCATGTGCCTCTGGGCTTAAGCAGCAGCTAAATGGAATTAGGGGAGCAGAGTCTGGATCTGGACCTCAAATGCAATGAAGCTTCTGCTGGATTTCAACAAGGAGTCTGTTGCTTGATCTCTGGTTCTCCCTTCACTTTCAAATGAAAGGTAGATGCATAATAAGATTATCATACGCCCTTGATAATACTTGAAGTAGCAGTTAAAGAGATAAAGGGATGGCTTCTATATACTCAGAAAACCCTTGATTTTCACAGAGAAAATGGCAGAATCTTTTTCTGAAATGTGTACAATATTTGCCTTTTCCAGAAAAAAATACAGCTAATTTATTTACATGGTTCTACGGAGTTCTTAAACGTTTTTCAGTGTGAAAAGTTAAGTTGTTTCAAAGTATGTGTAGATTTATTGAGCATTTAACAATGGCTGGAAATAGTCCACTCTCAAATATTTGTCCAAACTCTGTTGATAAATATCTTATTATAAATGTAGTCAAGATGCCACACAACATTTTCCCTAATAAGAAATAAAATGTAGTCTGATTTCAGGGATGCTGGTATCAGAAAATATGTATTCATAAATTCATTTTACTGGACAGTACCATAAGGACCCAGCTACCTTTCCAAGGAGATCTTGCAACAGATCCCATACTAAACAATGTTCCATCTTCATTTTCAATGAACAGGGCTTTCTTTTTAATTAAAAAATGGGGCATCATCTGGAATGTACATACACTTACCTAAGCTGTGGATTAATCAGGCCCTGCCTTCAGCTGATGCCTCTATTATGGAGCTCATAAATGAAAATGTTTTATGCTCACGTAGACATAGCTTTACCTAATTTTAGTAAAAGCTCTTCTTCTCTGTAGAGAGTTGATGGTAAAGTTGAACACATTCAGTATGTTCTTATAGCCTCATTTACATATGTTTTACATTGTCTTTTGCTTTATCTAGGTTATCCTGCCTCATCCTTACCCCGGATAATAGAGCAGTGAGCTACAACAGAAATGGGTAATGAAGAAGAAATTACACCTCTGGCAAAGACTGAACCTCAGGTGGCTTCCCACCCTTCCCAGGGAGGCTGAAAGCAGCTAAAAGTGTGCTAAGCCAGGCTTGCACTGCCTGGATCTGGCCCCAGGGTAAAACCCCTCAGCCACGTGAGGAGGTGCTCTTGTTAACCCTGGCTTTGAGCAGCAGAGTAGGTTGCTCTGAAGTTAAAGGTTGTTGGCCCACTGTGGCCCCATTTCTGGCTATCCAGCTTGTTCTCCAGGCCTTTCCCGAGGTCAGTCTGGGTCCCAGCCTTACACGTGGGACTGCCAGGCACCATGGCCATATAAGATTTCACAAACAGGGGAGGGAAGCAGAGGCTGGATCTTCTGCCAGGCCCCTTTATAGCACAAAGGCTGCCGAGTCCCCAGAATACTCAGGGTCAGGTTGTGGGTTTAAAAGCACAGATGTGAAGAGCAGGAGAAGGAATGTCAATTTTAACTTCTTGCAGGCTCAGAAGACAGATGCATTTCTTTGGAAAATGAAGGGTATGAAGCCTTGCAGTCTGCCCTTTATACTCTGGGTGCTTCTGGGATCTGGTGCTCATATCCTATCTCTCAGAACTGCTAAATGAGCCTTTAAAAAAAGAAATAAAAGCCATTTGTGAGCCGAGGAGAAATGCCAGAAGTGTCAGTGATAGGCACAGTGATAGGCACCTTTCCCTACCCCCAGCCCACCAGCCGTGCTCAGTGGGAGGTTTTCCTCGCTGGAGCTTATTAAAAACATGCTGTCCTAGGCTTGATTTCTAGCAGGAGAAGGATTCCACATGCCCATGTGAGAGGTTGACCCCAAGCTCACATTTCTACTGCCAGAAAGTACGTTTTTACATACAATGCACAACTTCATTTCAACCTGCAGACCACAGGCAGGCCAGTATCACCTCTGTGCTATACAGAGTTCCAAGTGCTCCACGTTTCTTGGGACAGCCCTGCTTAGAGGACCTTAAATAGAGGACAACCAGCACTAAGGCTCTGACACTCAGCTGCAACATTTTTTCACGGCAGCAAGCACAATTGCATCTAAGCCACCTGTCATACATTCTCATCTCACCAGCATGACAACGTAAGTTAGGATTGAATAATTGTGAGTAAGCTCTTATGCTCCCATCCCCCTCTGAAAATTTCCCCTATATATCACTAAACTCAGTGCACAGAAGTCCAATCCCTCTCTTCTCTCTTTCGGACCCCAGATGCACTTTTTTAGAGTTCTGGAGCTTTTCTTGCTTTTAATGAGGGAGTGAATGCATGTGAAAAACAAGTGCTATGCTACAAGAAACATTTGCTCTCTCTAGAGAAAATCAAGAAAGGACCAGTGAGACAACAGCGTTCAGGGAAGTACTTTTGTAGGACCCTGTGCTAACCTCCTCATAACTTAGAAAAACATCTTTCTGGGTAGTTCTCTGAAGAATTCATTGTTCCACCCAGTGACTTGAATTTAGCCCAGATAAAACGAGATATATATAGAAAAAGTTGCAGTCAAAACCATACAACACTATCATTGATTTATGTGCAGAGCAACAAATGAGCAATAAAGTTAAAAAGTAATAAGAGAGGTCTAGCAGATGGGCAAAGCACCAAAATAAACATGCTTATAAAAAAACAAATTCAGCAAACCACCAAACTCAACAGTTCTTGGGAGTTTGGCTTTATCTGGGTTAACTAAGTAAATTTGCTAAGAATATTGTTAAACTATTATAATAATAAGGCACAGAACACAACCAAGGACAGTTCAGGTCAGTCTGGATATCAGAGTATCAGGGTATCTGAGAGAAAACACAGACCTAATTGTAGCTCAGTTACACTTCACCCCCAACATGCAAGCTTAAAAATCCTTCTAGGAGAGCTGCCCTTTTGCACGATGTTTGTCACTAAAACTAGACCCAGCTATGGTATTTGTGCACCCAGAAACCTCAACTGCTGCTCCTCATGTTGTCCCTTCATGCCCATTTTGTGTGAAATTGCTTTAATTTCAGGAAACTGGGCTCAGACTTGTGGAAAAGTACAGTAATGCTAGTGTATACAATACTGTGCTATCTTAATGGGACATGGCAACTTGGCAGATAAGTTCTCATTAACAAGGTCATTGGTCAGCTTGGTTCCTGTTTTCTGCTGCAGGACAGTAAATGTTAGCTAAACGATACTTCTGTTTTGCAGGATGTGGCCTCATTATAAATGGGGAATCCAATGCCATTATTGCTAGGGGCTTGGGTGCAGATTCTGAAATTCAGCCGCTCCCTTATTTCCCATATGCCAGCTTTGGACCTCCTCACAGATGAGTGAAATGGGTAACCACTCCTTTTGATCAGAAAATGACAGTCCCATGCGCTATTCTGTGATAACAAAAAATGATTCTAAGAGGGCAACACTACTGCACAGTCCATCGCAATCTGCAAATGGCATAAGGATTTTCAGCAGCATGGTCTTCTTGTATATACAGCCTTCATATAGAACTAACATTTAAATGTATCTTTTTAGATTAAGAAAAACTGAAAATAGCCTCCAACTGCAGTTACAACCTGCGGATGGCAGATGTATTTCCTGAGATAATCATCTGTCCTGGCCAGAAAATGAGACCAAGATCAAGTTTTAAAAACACTTTTAAAGAAATCATTTCTAGGATGATGCTTCTCAACAGCCCTAAATCAATCCAAGTGCAAGGCACCACCAAAACATTTGCTCTGTCCTACTCCTCACCTACATGTTTCCTCCTGTGTGACCATATAGTGATAGGAGGAGGACACACATCCAGCAGGAAAATAGAGTTACTCTTCACTGGATTCAGTTTGCAGAAGTCCAGCTTGGAATATTCCCAGACCAAGTCTTAGTTACGAAAGTGCTTTTGAACCATGTGCAATCCAAATACATTTTTTACTGATGTAAATAAATAATTTGGTTTCTATTGCAGCAGCAGCTCAGGAGGATGGGAGTGCCAGTGTGCTAACCACACAGTCTGTTGCTTATAACTCACTGCCTGAAGCCCTGCATCTGCCCATGGACTCTTGGTCTTGTGCAGAAACCCTTTGGGAGCAGGACTGAAAAGACCTGTCTGTATGCTTCCAGCTATAACATCTGGGCCTGGGCAAATGTCCAGCATTTTCAGCATGAAAACTCATGATGAATAGACAGTTATAAAAATACCTAGGAGGTGAATCAGAAACAAAAGGTGAATGCTGTACAAAGGGGAAAACCTGGGCCACGGGAGACTGTATAGTGGTTTTCTCAAGTGTGTGTTTTTTGGCTGTGGCTGTCTCAGTCTATCAAATCGATATTTTCTAAATTAAGAAGGATTTATGTAAACAGAGAGTGGTCTCTAAGGTGCTGTTTAGGGTCTGTCATAAATATTTATAATCATTCTAAAAGTAGCCATTTTTCTAAAGAGTGTTTTTGTTTAATATAGCTCATGAGAGTTTCTATGGTAAATATGCAGTTTTGTTTTTTAAGAGAGAAACAGAGGCAGCTTAGAAACCCACTGTAAACAGTGCCACAATGGTGACCCATTAGTAGAGAGTTGTTCTTGTTTAATATTAAGCCTGCTTCTTGAGCACAGTCTAACTGATTCAACCGTAACTGGGAAGACTTAGTCCTGCATATCGGAAGTGCTCTAAATGCTTAGAGAAACAGTAGACTTCCATATGATATGTCCTAGTTAAAGAGCTGCGGTTATGGCATAACTTTGTATGAAAATACTGATAAATAAAGTAAATAATGCACTTCTGTGGAAACAGTTTTCCTGCATGGAGCCCTCTTTAGGCTGAATGATCAGCTCCATCTTTCTGTTTAAAGTTAAAAAAAACCCAAACAACCTTAAAATTATAAAATTAATCATTCTGTGGTGTGGTGTGATATGATGGTTAAAACTGGGCTGTCTTGAAACAGCCCTTAGCATCGTTTAGGGTTGAGTTTAATGTTAGGAGGGTAGGTACTTTTGCAGCTGCAGTTGTTGGGATTTTCTCTGGTAATTCTCATTTATGGCAGTCCAGGGTCCTGCCATCAGCACTGCAGATATTCTCTTCTCTTGAAATTAAAATGTTTTTATGTAATATGTCCACTGAATAGACTCCAGCAAAAAACACCTTGACACAGGTTCTTTCTTTCCAACTGCATATACTACACTTTGCTTCTTGGGTCTTTTTCATGACCATGTAGTGCAAAAGAAACAGTAGGAGCTGTCTTAACAGGGATGAGAGGGACACAAGATTTTCCTTGCAGGGTTTTGAAGCATGGAGTTAATTTTGCATCTCCCTCTGCTTCAACAAGTTGCTGCTTTGTGCAGTTCTGGATCATTCTGAATTTACCTTTTGGATAGCAATCCGCACTGTTTAATAAGCTGCAGGCTGGGTGAAATGATTGTCTGTCCTTAACAGCTGCTCAGGTCAGAACATTTAAAGAACCGTAGTTTGGTTTTCTTTCTAATCTGTATTTAATATCTTGGTAAAAAACACACTCCAAATACTCTGTCAGCAATAGCTTACATATCCTATGTACAAATATGAAGGTACACCTAAATATTTGTCAAAACCCAGAACTATGGCATGTGCTGCCATATGTACACTGCGCTTGCAGGCTGTACAATTTAGCACTTGTGTGGTAAAATTAGATTGAAATTTCACCTGTCTCTTCTGTCACCTACCTGTAAACACACCATTTGCATGCTCATGATTTTACTATTTGACAAAAAAGGCCCTCCTTTATTCTCTGTTTGTTAACTATGCATTCATAAAGCAGTCTATAATTACTTGAAAGTATATATAACTCCTGAGAAGCTGTGGCGGGTTGGATGCTTCAAAGTAATACAAGCACAGTAGTTCCTGCTGCAAAGTTGACAGATGTATCTCAAATGTGCGGAGAAGCAGATGCTATCTTTGACTGTACGGTACCAGGTTAGGGTTTCACTCTGCTGCAAGAGAGAACACACCTTTCTCTAACATTGAGCCATGGCCGGGGTGCCTGTTTCTTGAAAAGTAATGCAGGATTGCTAAAATTTACCGTGCAAATTTTATTCTCGTCTTTCAGCCTCATGGATTTTTTTTTGCCCCCAAAAAGAAAATTACTGTTGGCATTTTCATTCTTACCTTCGTCACATTAGCAAAGGAAAAGTAGCTATAGATCATACCTTTGCTCAAAATTTTACTGGTTTTCACAAGATTATTCCTTAGTACTTTTGTCATTATTGCTAAATAAATTTTGTTCAGGAAAAAATGACAAATGTTTGCCAAACTGTCCGTAACATTATGAAATTAGCTCTGAGCTTTGCTGGAGTCATGAAAAAAGTTTAATTACAATTCAAACGTTGTAAATCAAATTACAAATAAAACACTGCACAACTTCCCTATCTTATCTCATCAATTTACCATCTCTCCCAAAGCCAAATGAATCACCTGTGCTTCAGGTAATTGAGATTAATCTTGGGCCATTTTCTGCAGATAGCAATTACTAGATCATACAGAGAAAGTTGCTGAGTTTATGGAAGCTTGGCCATAAAATGAATTCCTGCTCCCATCACCTTTGCAGCTACTGGATCTAGTCCAAATCTTATCCATGTGTGGTGCTGCAATACCATGCTGGACTGACTGGAAAGAAAGGACATTACATTCTGCTCTTTTTCTCCTCTGCAGGCACTGTGTGTACAGAGTTAATTCAGCCTACCTCTGTTAACTTGCTGTTTTTTCCTGCTGCCTTCTTGCTTCCCTGCCTTCGTTTTTAAAGTTCTTTCTCCTTTTAATAGCACATGTACAATTTTCAAGTGATTATACTCATCTTCATCTCTTTTCCCTCTGATCTCTTGTAGCCACATTTTGCAGTGTTTCTCTCTCTTTGCTTGCTAGCAAGCTCTGTCAAGACTTGCTGTTGCCACTGCACTGCTGCTCAGCTCACTCTGCAGAGCGTGCTTGTTATTATGTGGGTATTAGTCAGACCTGGAGAGAAGGGCTGCACTGTGCTACCAGTAAGGTTGAACTCTGAACAAATAAATTAAGGTCCATTTTGCTTCCTTTCAGAGATCAATTGTTTTGCTGCAGCCTGCAGCAGAACTAGAGGAATGGAGTTTCAAGCCCGCCAGTAGACATGGACATATCTTGAGTTGTATGCATCAGCTGGCTCAGCATTACCCTCTTAAAATGGAACAAACACTAGGAAACCTCTTATAAACAGCAGCAAAATATTACGCAAGTAGAGAGAAAGCCTAGTTGAGAATTAGCTTTTACTGATTTGACTAGATGATGATTGACTGAAGCCCAGCACCAGGAGAAATGTCTGGAGCTGACAGCAAAATTGAAGTCTCCTTTCCGAGACATTACAAAAGAGACTGTGCTAGCAACTACTCAGAGAGGTGGTAAGAGCAGCATGAAAGTCACTCAGGCTTGAAAAAAATACTACTGTTTTTTGGAGATCAGCTCTTGCATTTTTAGAAGCAGCTCTGTCACCTGGTTTGTTCAGTTCCTACCATTCAGTGATTCTGGATGCTGTGCACTTCCCACTTCGCCCTTCTTTTGTTTTATCCCTGTTACTCAATGTCAGTGGGCACATTACCTAGGGAAAGCATGTATCAGATTGGTTCTGCAAGCTATGGGGAAAGAAACTGGGGACATAAGATGAAGAATATCTAGCATAGCCTAAAAGCACCTAGGCATTCTCCCCCAGTTCCACACCTTAACCATAGTAGCTGAAACATCCTTCCCCGTTACCTTTCCTTACCTTCTGGGTGGCTATCACTCCAATATTAGCATGTAAAGCAATGGCTTATATTACGTCCTGCCTGCCTGGCTAAAACCTAGTCACAAGAGCTGCTCTGGTAAGTCCAAGTAACACTTGTTTTACTGAGCTGAGTTTACTTGAAGTACATCACATCTGACAGCAATGGCTTTCCTGACAGCTGACTAAATGAGCAGCATTGCAACACTTTCTGTTAGGCTTTAAACCTCCAAGAAGGTTTCTGTTCCTTCATTTGCTCAAAATATAGTGACCATCACAGAAACAAATCTCACACTGCTGCTTTGAGGAAGGGTGAAAGAGTTGCCCCTTTCCTTCCCTTGAGATTCTACTGTGGGATGAAAACCAAGACACCAGAGAGACAGCACTAGCCCAAATCCCAGTGAGCAGGCTCCATACTTCTTGGCATGAAGGAAACATGGGAAAAGCAAAGTCCCTGAACTTGGGGAGCTGAGATCACAGTCTTAAGTTTGGAGAAGGTCTGGAAATAGTCCACTATTTCTGTGTGAGAGTGAGACTACTACCCATGAAATCTGCCTTTCATTTATGTCTGAACCAAATATTGGGTATTTTTAGGGCCCAATATCCTTTTTTGCTGTTACTGCAGGTAGCATAAGAGACTGTATGTGATTCATGCAATTTATTTTCAGCAAGGACCTGCCAGGTTTGCCCAACTGTGAACTCCTGTGGACTCCCTTTCTATTTGAGAATGATTTACTCTTACATACTTTTCCTCAAGCTGTATGATACTTTTCCCACATGACCATGGAAGCATACCCATGCCACAGAGCAATATATATAGGAAAAGAGTACTGAGAGGAAGCACTAGAGTTTACTGCTGCCTCCTGAAATAGAAAGAATGTGATCACGTGGAGTGCATCTACTTTCTCAGATCTGGCATCAAAGGATAATTCATGTCCTCTCTGCAGGAGTAAAAATAAATAGGGTTCAGGCTGAGTTCAACAACCTAAGGCTGCATATTAGCAGCTCACAGCTTTCCTAGGAGATGAGGCACCTTTTGAGTTTCCACCAACAGGAAAGCAGTCAGATTAAAGCCCAGTGCATGGATGAAGGGCAGAGGGATCACGCTGATGTGACTCATACTTTTTGGTCGTGACTTTAGTGGGCTTTTGTGAGCCATGACTACAGCATCTTTTTAGCAGGGTTGCCTTGAGTCACTGGCCTATCTATTTAAGAGCTATAGATTGGTGAAACTTGAGCATGTTTATAGAATAGACTATTCTGTTCATGCACTGCATTATGAATCGTAAAGTGCAACTGTGGGTAGACTGTCAATTAATTTCTATCTTAAACTCTCGTTTGAATAAGTAGTATTAAAAGCTATATTAATAAGCAGTAACCATCCTTTTGCCAGATCTTGCAAGTAAAATCCACTCATAGTGTAGAAATACCAAATGAGAAGAGTAAACAACTGCAAATTTTTATGAGTCCCTGACCAAATTAGGTCATCCAATCAGTATCCCTTCTTCCCCTGCCTCTTTTCCATTCCTACTCTTCTGTCTTGTTGCACAGCATAGAAACACGGACTTCAAAGTAAACACAAAACCAGGTTTGGTACAGTCCTCCACTCAAACCACTTCAGCAAATTTCAAACACAGAAACAATTTAAATCCATGTACGACAATTTACCATGAATATGGAGAGCTGGCAAACTGTAAAGTGACCATCCCATG
Source organism: Psilopsiagon aurifrons (assembly GCA_025447955.1). Taxonomy (NCBI): domain Eukaryota; kingdom Metazoa; phylum Chordata; class Aves; order Psittaciformes; family Psittacidae; genus Psilopsiagon; species Psilopsiagon aurifrons. The sequence continues at coordinate 38,688 of JAOEHY010028632.1, read as the reverse complement.
CTACAATTCAATCTGCATGAGCTGACAAGCTGAATGATTAATGTACATTTGCAAATGGAAGTGAATTTGTCCAAAATGGGAGAAGCCAGGCAGTAGTCACTGAATGGGGGAAGAAATTGATTCTAGAAAGGACTTGACATCACAGAGAGTGATTAATTGAACATTGTATCATTATTTATAAATACCTCATGGTTGTGGTGTAGAATAAAGAAGAATGAATCAAACCCATCCCCGCAGTGACGGGACTGCAACAGGACAAGAGGCAATGAGCAAAAACTGAAACACCGGAAATTTCCCTTAAGCATAATAAAACAGCTTTTCACTGTGGGGTAACTGAACAAGAGAGGTTTTGGAGTCTCCTTGGAGACTAACAGAGGCTAAATTTAGATCAGATGTTAGGCAGAAATTCTTTACTGTGAGGATGGTGAGGCACTGACACAGGTTTGCCCAGGGAAGTTGTGGCTGCCTTGTCCTTGGCACTGTTCAGGGCCAGGTTGGGTAGAGCTTGGAGCAACCTGCTCTAGTGGAAGGTGTCCCTGCCTGTGTCAGGGAGGATGGACCTAGATGCTCTTTAAGGTCCCTTTCAACCCAACCCATTCTATGATTCTATGTTTTTTCAACTAGGAACTAATTCAGTAAAGTCTCTGGCTTAAGCTGTAATGTGTTCGTATTAGATTCTTTTTAATATTTTTTTTAAATTAATGGTCTATTCCGTATGAAGCATATTCTTATACTTTATAAAAGCACTTTGTTGTATGGGACCTATGTTACAATGAACTTAAGTATCTTAGTGCATCTTTTAGCTCATGATTTTCATCACATTCTTTTAGCCTCAGAAAATTTAAAATATTACCAAATATATGGTTTTTTGCTTAGCATTGTAGCCATGTAGGAAAATCCTACACTGAGAAGAGCAGATGATATATTTTGTTCAATTCTTTCAACAAATTATGTTTGAAGAAATAAAAATACCTTTGAAAAAGAATATGTAGCACAAAATTGCTCTGTACCATCCTTATTTCTCCCTGGGGTGTCCTGTATTGGTCTTCATAAGGGAAAAATGTATTGGTACATCTTATAAACTGTGGTTTTAAAAAGTTTTTAAGAATGAAGAAATAGAAATCTCCCGAAGTACAACTGCAACCATGATGCCAAACTTCAGAAACACTTGTAAATATATGGAAAATGTGCCTACCTCTTTTTGACTACAGGAGAAGATTTGGGTGTCATGGGCACAAAACTGAAGCTTACAAACATATTTTGAATTTTAATTTAGGTCAAAAAGTGAGGGCATGTGCACCTGAGTGGGGCATGTTCTAGTTCACTGTGTCACTAGGGCACCAGTCACTGTATGTACTGCGCTGCACATGAACAGAGTGCCTTAAGAGACCTGCTTTGGTTTGAATGCTTATCTTGTTGATTGTGCATTGATCAGGTCTGTGCAGCCTCTTTGTCCATCTGCAGGGTCCTACAAGCATTCAGGTTACAGTGCCCACTTTGCTGCCTTTTCTGCTTCTGTGAAAAGCACAATATCCTCCTCACTACCTCCCAGTCTCTCTCTTTAACTCTGGCAGTTTTCAGAAGTGAAGGCGCTGCAGCTTGTCAGCACTTCTCATCAGATACCTGGGGAGCGGGAGCCTAGGCTCCAGACAGTGTGCAGCAGAATGAGAGCAAGCTGGGGGCTGTTTTTTGCAGCCTTTGTCAGGCAGCCAGGCTAAATCCCCTTAGACGCAAAGAGGACATTTTTAGAATAACAAATGCTCAATCAGTGACAGGCTAGACAAAGTGATGTGTTTCAGAAAACTGCTGCTCAGGAAGGAAGACTGAAGATAGTGGAGAAAGAGGATGCTCAGCTTTACAGAGCCATGTTAAATACATGCTAAATCTTTCATGAAAGAAAACAAGTAAAACTAAGTTGGCTAATTCCACCACTGACTTCTTTCGTCATTGATGTTTTTGTTGACTTTTTTTCCCTCTAAGTGAAATCTTAGACTTATGCTGAGGTCTTTTTCATGTGAAAAAAATAAGAACTTGTTCCCTGTGATATGTTATTCATTTCTAGAGATAGGGAGGGTGATGTTTGTAATGTACGTGATCCCAGCCTTCCACCCTGATTCAGATAGCCAGATATGGGAGTGCATGGCAGATCCTCTTCCCCACAGAAGCAAACCTCTGCATTGCAAATGCTTTGGAGCACCCTGGACTATACCTTTGAATCTGCAAGGATCAGGGCTTAGAAAGGACCAGCCCCTCCCCACCCCTAAGTATTTCACTCAACTGTCATTAACAGAAAACCAAACAATCACACACACACAGAGGACTATAAAAAACATTTCTCACTGTTATAATTGCAATGACATTCTCAGATCCCCTCTTTCCCCCAGACTCCTCAGCCCCTACACAAGAGTTACTGAGGAGGCTGCAGAAACCCTGGTGCAAGAATGCAGAAAGGGTACAACTCTCTCACTCAAATAAGTTTCAAAATACCCAGAGAGAGCAAATTAAATGCCAGAACTGGTGCTTTGTTTATGTGGCTCACCCACAAAGTTCATTTTGTAAAAGAAATGCAAACGTGCACTGCACTCAGGGGATCAGAAGTTTCTCAATCGTCTTCCATATGTTTACTAACATGCCGATGTCTAAAAATATGTGTTTACCAATATGTGTTTACCAAAGTTAGTTACCCAAATTTAATAGATCAGAAAGAAACTAATATCAGTTAAAATTTAACAGTCTTCTTCCAGCTTGTGTGTCTACAGACTTTGAAGCTATGCCCAGAACAAAGTAGGAGTTCTTTGTGGGACTAACCTGATTTGAGCATGGTTAGAAGGTAACCTTTGGAGGGCCACCAATACAAATGATACCTCTTGATAACATCTGCCTTGAGCATGGTGAAATGTCTCTTGGATCCGATTCACTAAAAGTTTCTGTCCTCTTTGAGTGCCTTTCAAGTCAAAAGAAAAAAAAAGAGTGAAAAGTTTACCCTAATGATAAGTCGAGATTGTTGATCTAAAATGGGAATTGCCCAAGCTCTTTTTATGTTCTACTAAATGAAGATATTTACTCTAGTGTGATGTTAATAACTATCTGATGGGGTGGACACCACAGGATGCGACCGAACAATCAAAAGCTGAATTTTTTCTCAGTCAGTCTGCATTTGCTGCTGAAATCAATCCTCTGCTTCAATTCTTTTAAGATTAATTTAAAGAGATGAATGCAGTTTTCAAAAATAGTTAGATTTGCTTGCAGGAGCTAGGATATAAAAGCACTGATATTCTCAGTCCCCTTTTTTCTCCATCCTTTCCCAGTACAATAGTACCAATTTTTAAGTATGCAGCTTATGCTGAAAGTACCACAGAGCCCAGATGTGGACAGCTGCAAAGAATTTTATGGAAGAAAGAATTTTAGTCCACACTAAGCTTTCAATATCTGCTTTAGATAGTACCTTGTCAAATGGGAGACTGAATGTGCACTGTACGCACCTTTCTCTGCAGCTGGGAAGGTGAAGGTGAAACACTAGGTATATTGTTTAAGTCCATTATCGTCAATGTAGCTTGTGCCAGTGAGAAGGTTTCATCTGGAAGACCACGACAACCATTTCCCTTAATTTGCATTAGTATTTCCTAAACTTCTGAAGGCTGTTCCTCCTGCTTTGGGAAAAGGAGCAAGGTCCTTGCACATGGCGATTTTGCTGTCTACTGCTGGGGCCCTACATGCTTCCTCCCTATCCCTGGGCCACCTTGGGTAATCCTGAGGCATGTCAGCACTGCTTTGTGCTTTGTTTTTTATTCAGAAACACCTCTTAGATTGTCCTTTCAGAAAACAAAAGCCCCTGAGAGTTCCTCTCATGCCAATATTTTAGGAGATTGCTTGTTGCCCAGGGTCAACATCAGTGTTCACCCCACTTATGTACCTTGTGTATGACACAGATTTCTCCTGCTATCCTATTAGTGAAATCTTATCACATTTAAATCCAATTATCACTATTTCAAAAGACAGCCAGCAGTTGATAGCTTTCCTATGTTTTTAGAGGCTGGAGTGTAAGTATCACAGGTTTAACTCCGTTTCTTTGACTGAAGGGATAAACCCTCCCCTCTAGCTCAGGTACAGAGGCCCTAGGCAGCACCAACATTTTACAGGGATCTTTGAAGCCCTGTAGTAAATTTCAGCCTCTGTTTCATATTGGAGATGCCACAGAGTGAATTTCCGTCAGACTGAAGAACCTCTGCTTTCAGTAAAATGGTCCCTAACCACGAAAGCCTGTCAGCACGAACGCAGTGCTTCGATTCCATCTGCTCTGTTCAGTAGCATGTGTAAACTTGGATTTTTTGATATGACACTTAACAACTAATGTAACAACACAAACCACCTCTGAAATACGTGATTCTTCTTCTTCTTAATGTATTTTAGAAGACATTTGCCCACAATGTCTTCCAGAAATACAGGACTACCCTTGCTGTAGCTTAATAAACCATTCTTTTGCTCTGTGCTGTTTGAATTTCAACACACTTTCCCAGATGCCACTCTCAGCTGAGAGATGGGCTGTTTCTACATTTAGCAAACAAAAATGTAAACAGTCTGCAGTTTAATGAACTAATGTCATGAACTAGAGGTCTTCCCTTCCTCTCCTGCCTCCCCAAGCAAGAATTTCAATTGGCCTCTAAGCAAGTATTTAAAACTCTCTAAAGACAGTATTGCCAAAAATGAAATCAGAGTGGCTTTCATTCTGTCTTCATCCCTACTAGCTATTAAATATGGAAATATTCTGGAAATCATTAACTGAGAGGCAGTCCGATTGTCATTTCAGTTCCACGAGAATCTGCTTAGTTTTTCCAATCTCAAAGAACAGCAAAAAGTGATAGATTTTGTTTAGCAAATGTGTGTATGTTGTTCAAAACTTTCATAGTGAATGTAGGAAAATATATAATCTTCACAGCTCATATATTATGGCTATTTAGCTAACAGCCATGAGTTCAGATGGCCAGAGTTTTCCAGAAAGCTGGTGTGTGCTCAAATAGAGGTACCCACTTTCTGGGTACAGAAAACAGACTCAACTGCAAACAGCAAAAGTACTGCCTAGTGCTGCTTACAACACCCCAACACACCCAACAACCAACACAGCCAACAGCCAACACAGCCAACAACCCTTACAACAGCCAACACTGGAAGCAAAGCCAACCTTGGGCAGTTACACTACATAATAAATTTTCACTCACATGTTACCAATGAATATTCATATCCCAGAGGTACACAACTGTGATACGGACTCAGACACAGGGAGGATCCACACCAACACAAACACAAAACACAGAAGCTGAGTGTTATGGCCCTTCCAAATGCAGCCTGTCAGCTCGCCCCTGAATTTTGAAGGATGCCAGTCAGAACCCATCTGTTGACTGAGTTTAATCAGAGCTGTTAGTGCTCCTAGTTAAGTGAACAGAGGCAGCTGTTTGCCATCCAAAAGCAAATGCCTTACCTAATTTGTCCCGAACTGTAAGGAGGAAGAAAACAGTACAAGGTGTTTTTGCTTCAGTGGCCCAAATACTCATTCTGCATAATTTGTATGGCTAGAAATTACTGTGTCTCATCCAGTAGTGGACTAATGTAGCTTTGACTGGGATTAATTGGCTGTGTTGGAAGATAACACATTGAAAAGGCTTATGTTATCTTAATGAGCTATTTTGTGTACTTTAATGTGAGGTAAATGGATATTGCTGAAAGAAAGGAAAAGAGAGCTAGGGCAAATGTTCAACCATTTCAGCCAAAGAAGAGCCAGCTGGGATTACCTATGCCATACCTTCGGTATCAAAATATCCTGGCTTTCAGCAGGCAGATAAATCTGATTCTGGGCTGAGCCAGCCTGCTCACACATCATTATTGGTTCATGGTGTCCCTCTTCCTTTTCCCCTAGTCAGTGAGGGCATGGAAAGCACAGAAATCTTTTGCAAATTGCCAATACAGAAAGTCCACAAGCTCCTGACAAAGAGGGGCTGCCCCCAGGAGCTGGACTCTCCCCTGGCTGCAGTTTTCCCCTTTCGAAGCTGCTTCAGGGTTTTTTTCCCCAGACATCCCCAACCCTTTCTGCCCTTTGCTGCCTTTGGCAGCCTTGTTTTTTGGCTCTGTTAAACCCTCTTCAGGGAATTTTGCAACTACAAAGAGGGAATTTCTGTGGTGTTAACAATCCTAGCAGCAGTGCCAGGGCTGCATCAAGTGGGATGCCAGACCATCCAAACTTGCCTGCACCTTACAGGTTGCTGTTGAAGAGAAAGAAGGGCTGTTGTAGTGAAGAAGGGGTGAAAGGCAAAAGGCAACCTGGTAAAATAGAAGGAGAGCAACTCCTGGCGCCCCAGCACCTTGCTTTAACCCAGGAATAACGAAGGTTGAGGCTGGATGGAAATCTGTGGTATTATGATGCTGACTCTTGCAGACTCAGGACATTATCCTATGTGCTCTCTGCAAAGCTTCACATGGAGAAATAGAACAGCCTCCTGAGGCAATGCTGGTTTATAGTAGAAACCCAGAATCAAATATAGAGAGATAGGCTGAACTTTATTACTATACAAACTACATACTTGCCTGCAATGACTTCTAAAATAAAAGAAGCCAAGGTAGTGCTTGGCAGGAAAGAAAGCATTTCCAAATCAGAGGATTTTAATACTTTACTTTGGCCGATATGTTATTTTGCTCTTACTTCCTGGCTAATTTGTCTTGGATTTTAAAGGTTATTGTGAGTTACAGAATACATCCAGGATTTTAATGGATTTCAGCTTAAATAATTTTGTGTAAAAATGTACCTAAATTAGGAAAATACCACAAAAGGAAATCTCTTGAAAGCACCAGTCTTTAGAACTGACAAATAAGAAAATCTAACACATGCCAGACAAATACACATAGTGTGCAATGATACATGTCATCCTTGTGTTATCCTGGTTTGGATTCATTCCGAGTGCACATAAAAGAGTCTTCTCATGGGCACTGGTATGGGACCACACTGATATCATGAGGATGGAAAAAGTAACAATTATTATTGCAAGCAGAGTACACTGGTGACAAATCCTGGTGCTGACTACATCACACTAACATTTCCCAGTACATTTCCCTCGCCTGTTTTTGTTGCCTCTTCTGCTTCCATCTATTGCACCTGTCAGAGGAGGGTAACCACTGAACTTCTTACAGTTTTAATGCTGGAGAAAAAAAGCTAGTGTTTAGTGGTACTTGTCATTGCAGAGAGTAGAAATGAAAGGTCATTGGGAGTCACTGCATGTGGCTTAATAGTCATGTACCATTTTGCACGTCATTTTGTCCTGGGTGAAGAGAGAAGTCATTAGTACAGAAAATGTGTGTTCCAGCTTCAGATTTGTTCTGCTTATACAATGTAATAGAGCATACCCTGGATAAAACTCTTTCTTTAGGGATATGAACACCCTTTTGCTTAAAGATTGGACCAAACAATTATTCAATGTGTGAAAAAAGTCTCCTGCTTATTTAAGAATAAAAAAGCTGAATATGGACCAATCTTAGGGGAGAATTAATAACAACATACTTCTCAGGGTGGAAAGAGGGCTGCTGTAGTACTTATGCAGCATCATTCTTTTTTTATTGGCACTATCAGATTTCAAAACCCACTGACTGAAAGTCATTGGTTTAGCACCCCTTAAGCATAAAATTGTCAGTGCCGCACTATTTTAAGAAATGGCAAAGGATGCCCAAAACCACAAAGCTTGTTTCTTAATCTATGAAGACATAACTGGGAGTAGGCTGAGCTAGAAGCAGAGAAATACGAAAAAACCATATAAAGGCAAAGAAAGTCTATTGTAATCTCTGGCTGAGTTAAATCGGCATTTGTAAGAAACGTGTTAACTCAGCCAACAGAAGTTGGCAGCTGTATGTGCACAGCTAGTTTTCAAAAGGAAGGCCAAAGAAAAACTAGAGTGTGTTTATTTTGGCTTCAAGACATTCTCACCCCAGATGAAAGCTCAGCTGTGTTTGTTATAAGACCAGAATCATCTTTGTTCTACTCAGTGCACTATCATTCCATTCAGAAACATATACATTCTTAGAACAAATAATAATCTGTATCCAGAGGTAATGTTTCTGAAGAAGGTTAATACTGATGAGGTTATCTGACCACTCAGCAAGCAAGAGAGCATCTTCCGCGGTTCTCCACTGTCTGGCATCTTACAATATCCAGAATTTTCACCAAACCCCTACATTGGTCTTACCTTTTCAGATGGGGAAACCAAAGCATAGGGAGATTATTTGATTTACTGTAGGGTTGATAATTTCCAATCTTATTGCAGCCTCATTTGAGAAAATTGACAACACACTGTAATTCCCAGGTAAAGGCCATTGGCTTTCAAAACAGAGTGATAATGAAGCACATGGATATTTACATAAGTAATGTTGCGCACAAGATCACAATACAACATTGCAGTTCAGGGAATCAGAGAATCACAGAATCAACTAGGTGGGAAAAGACCTTGAAGATCATCAAGTCCATGATGAATAGATTGGCCATACTAAACCTGAAACCAAAATAATCATGTTTACCTTATTACAGAAAGATGTGGGGCTGCTTCCCCTTATGCAGGTGTTATCTGGATGACATAGCTCAGAGCTGCAATGAAATGTGCTTTGAGATGAGAAGGGCATTATCGGAGCTTTGGCAAAGGCTATGGGAGAGCGATGGGAATATTGCTGCAGTTGGGATGAATCCTGGGAGGAGGGACAGAGCTAAAGGGGCCCCCACTGAGGGTGCTGCTGTGTGGGGGTCTGTGGCTCCTGGGGGCGTCCTGCATGAGGAGTGTGGGTCTGCTCACCAGCTAAACAGGAGCTGGGGCAGATCAGTGGAATGCTGGGGAGGCTGCCTAAATCAGGGTTAACACCAGCGGTGATCCTGCCCGACACATCTCAGAGTCTCTGGGCTTGACTGGGCTGTTGCTGCGTCTCCTGGCTGGCAGGAGGGGTAAATTGGAGCCACAGAGCCCTGCCTGGAGCCCCACTCCATGTCCAACATGTCCCGTCTGCTCTGCATGCTCCGCAGGGCTGTGCCTGGGTGCCAGCTGATGCCTGCTCTAAGTCACACAAAAGCTCTGGTACAGAGCCAGGTGCTGATTCCAGGTCTCCAGAGCTTCAGGCCAGTGACTTCATCACTGAAATGCTTCATTTCTTGTCAAATCACTCGCCCTTGCTCTCCAAGGTGTACTTACAGCTGTGAACGAAAAAAAAAAGAACAGAAAGAAACTTAAAAACTGTGATTACTTTATGAAAAAATCTCTCAGAATACAAAAAAGAAGCCATAATTTTATAGAAACAGTCCCACAGAAATTATAATGTCTGCAGAATTTTACCAGGAATTATTATTCATTCTTTTCATTCGGACCTGTATTCCTGCTGGAGAGTTCTGCACCAAGCCTGAAAAACCTACTTACAAAGCATTAAATTATCACTTGGACTTTACATAAAGATTACCAGGGAAATTATTTCCTTCTGCAAATCGGCAATTTCATACTTGAACTAGAGTTCACCTTTAATAAAGTCCACCATTATTGTTATAACTGAACAGTTCTATGAAACATGCTCTTTTTCTAACTTATAAATGCACTTCAGTGAAGTACTGCAAGATGACAAAGATTACTACCTTCGTATTTTTAGATGGTTGCCCATTAAACACACCTGAAAGCATTTTTTCCCCAGGATACCTGACTAACTGATATATCACGTAATGTGAATGCATGCTGTCATACTAAGTTCCCACAAACATGTTTTTTGCTTATGGTATGAAATGAGTTAAATTCAGAGCCAGATTTGTATCTTAATTCATATAAATGCCAGCTGCAGGGGAAGCATTAGAGACACTAGCAAGCAATTGTCAGTCCCAGAATACCAGTGAATTTCATAGCCACTAGGTGGGCATTAAATAATTGGATGCTTTACCAGCTTTTGTTGACACAGACACAGACTGTGTATGGTTGCAGGAAAGAAGAACTTTGGCATCTCAATGGTCCACAAGAGATTTCTGCCTTACGGAAGGCAGACACACAAAATGTGTCAAAGCCTGCATCTAAAGTACGGTATCATTTTGCAAACTGTATTATCCAGATTTATCATGCATGTATCAGTTTTGCGTTTAATCTCTGCATTAACTGACTTTCCCGCAGAGGATGTACCCTCCCAGGAAGATGTATTTTCATTACCTTCGTATTTGATTTTTGTAATACTATTTCGGAGGCAAGCTTGAAAAAGCAGAACAGCAGTTAGATCTCCATCTGGGTTTTGCGGAAAGTGTGTGGAGATTGGAAAAAGGCTTAGGAAAGGATAAGTTAGCATCAGATACATAGCTTTCAGATCAGATTTAGCAAGTCTGCTATGACGACTGGCCTCAGGGAAACAGGACAGGCCTTGCTAATGAAATCCTTACATAGTTATTGCTATATCCAAGACCTTATGATTTGTGTGAAATGCTGCCTCTTGCCATAGGCTGCTCATGATGCTGATGCTTTGCTCTTTGGTGGTAAATTGGGAACAGAGGAATGAGCGGGCTCCTACCGTGTGCTGTGGCTGATGTGCCAGATTAGCCATTTCCATTTAATGGGATGCTTTTTCTTTTCTTGGCACCTGACAGATGAGTTGGTTTTTGATACCTTCTGAATCCTGTGATCATGTGTGGTCTTACTGAAGTGGTAACAATACAGGATCTGGGAACGCACAAGGAAAGAAGAGGGTATTTTACCTTGCCTGCCATTTTCCTTCTGGTTTGTCTATGCTTGCTCAGGAAGTCCTGCTGCTGCAGAAAAAAGTGTGTAAGGGGGCTCAGCCAAATAAGCTTTGCTCACAGGAGACTCAGGAGTCGTCACTATCAGAGTCAGGGTCTAATGTGAATCTAAATTCACAGAATAAGGAATTTTATGTAAAAAGAAAATAAAATCTGGTTTTGTTTCACTTCGTGAGCTCTTTGCTAGCCTTTAAGAGAAGCACCTGCAGTAAGCTGTGACAGTGAGAATATTGGAAAGGTGCCTCAAGAAAGTCTGAAATAGCATTTTTACCTGCCTAAAGTGTGCCCAGTGATTGCAAATTCACACAAACACTTCTGGCAGAGCCTTGCTACTGAGAGGGCAAACTGCCACCAGAGCTTGTACCTTCAGCTGCAAATCCAATCCAGCTCACAAAGACGCTTTGGCCCCTTACTGGAGCAGCCATGGTGGGTCGTCTCCATCTCTTCCCTGGAGATTCTTGCCAGAAGACTTGGAGGAGTGAAGCAGTGCTGCCAAAGGAGCAACGCCTGGGACGGGGACCGAAGATGCAGCCATCTGCCAGGGGAAAGCTCCTGCTTGGTGGACCTGATGGGACATGGGAGGCAGAGCCCAACAAGCCATCTTTATATAGTGGGTGCCAGAGTCTGATGTCTGTAATGCACAAATCCCACTATTAAGTGGAATCTCTACTGTGTTTCAAGCATGCACTAATCATACTTACAAGGTGAGGCAATTAGGTGGTGAATTGGCCTTAGATTACGGAATAGAAAACATTTCACAGTGATTTAAAAATTTATAACACAAGACTGCGTATGTTTCCACAGATGAAACCCTTTCAGGAGTTTTTAAGCACAGAATTATTTATTTTTACGTATTAACTGTCAACACTCCTCTGAGCAAACACTCTTTTGCATTAGAATGATCATTTAATGTGAAGGTAAAAGCTTGAGGCAGATTCTTGCCCAGCATGAATTCACACCTTTAGGATGGCTCTGCTTGTTTAAATAGCTGTCTTTCTGCTAATGCTGTGAATCACAGCTTTTGCTGCTGACAATATTCATGACCTGAGCAACAAACATGATTTCCATATCAGCCCATCAAGAACATTTCTTGCCTTGGACAGAATCAGAGTTCTCCAACAAGTTTAGAGGACAACTGGCCAATACCTAATCTCCTATTAGGGAAGGAGGGAAAAAGAGCAACAGACTAAGTGATTAGTGGCCAAAAAAAAAATCTGAATAAATAAAGAAGTCTTTTAGTATTAAAACTATTTACAAAATATGGTTTTGATGAAGTCAAAGGTGATTAATTCAGATACCAATGCAAACATGTACCTACTGAAACTGCGAAGGTTGCATATTCTGGACATTGATTTACTTGATCAATTCAGACTGATGACTCAAAACTTGAAGCACTCAAAAGTAGACAGTTTTGGAAGGTAGGGCTCATACGCAGGATTGTTGCTTGCAGACAAGTGACTGGGTCTGTACACTCTGCAGCAGCCATAACCTCAGGGTAATTGCGCAGAAGAGTCATGTAGTATTGGTGTTAAGGAATGGTCAAACTCACCTCAGGCAGAATTTCATCTGCGCCTAGGGGAGATATATCAGAAAGGGATTAGGCACAATTCAGCCCTAACGTAGAACTGCAGCAGCTAATTTATGGTACTATTAATTCCCACTGGATAGGATGTATGCAAAAACGTTTAAATATATGCTGCATATATACCCATGGGAAACAGATGCACAATTGCTCATGCTGATTTTCTTTTTTCTGTTTTGATGATGTTTCTCCTTAGTATACTCAGAATCACAGTGTTCCTGAAGCTGATTATGATCCCTCCCTCAGACTGCAGAGTTATAAGAGCATTTCAATCTATTTTACTTGTCTTGACAAAAATCAGTTCATTAAAGAATGAGAAGTCCCTTGAAAAAGATGCATAATGTTTGGTGCAGTAGTACTTCAAGGCAGGAAGGAAAATCTATAGAAGCACTTTTTACTTTCTGGTATCTGAAAAAAAACATCTCCTCAAATAAAACTGAGGGTATTTGTGTTTCAAAGGTATCGTAGGAGTAACTTAATCATAGAATCATAGAATAGTTAGGGTTGGAAAGGGCCTTAAGATCATCCAGTTCCAACCCCCCTGCCATAGGCAGGGACACCTCCCACTAA
>JAOEHY010028632.1:0-25662 GCA_025447955.1 Psilopsiagon aurifrons | reverse complement strand
CCCAGCATCACTATAGGCCCCCTTCAGATACTGGAAGGCTGCTATGAGGTCTCCATGCAGCCTTCTCTTCTCCAGGCTGAACATCCATAAGGTCATTTAGGAATATTCAGAGGGGTAATGTCTTCATGTGTTTCTGGTATGCTCTGTGCTTTGGGTATAAACATGAAACATCCAAACACGATAAAGGGAGAAAATATTAGAAATTAAAGCTTCAGAAATGTCTTTTCATTGTGCAGATTGCAATTTTGTAGACAAAGTTATGATTTTCAAATATAAGGAAAGAATAAATGATCAAGTTGTTAAGTTTGGGGAACATATTTTGTAAACTAGTGAGCATATAAACAGCTGCATTAAAGTCTTTGCCAATCAGGTTGTCAAACAGGAATTTCTACAGTCAAAACTTGAGTTGTTTATCGACAGATTTTTACGAGTTGGCAAATATGGGATTCATCCAAAGCCTGCTGAAATCAGTGAGCATTTTCATGGGCTTCAATGGGACACGCTATGCTTCCTAATGCAAATGACACAGTGTTCTCAACACCTATTTCTGCAAAAGTGCTTCAAGCTTTATAATCAAAATGGATTAGCTTCAGCGTAGGAAGCATATTAAAAATCCAGAATTTCATGAAGACTCCAAATGCATATTTTTCAACACATTATTCTTCAAAACTGTCTATATTTCATTTATGTATATGAAAAAAAAAAACAAACCAACAAACCAGCCCAAAACCAGCTAACCGGTAGAACAGAGAACTGGAAGTCAGGAAATCCAGGTTGGGTTCAATCCTGTTTGTGATTCTGTTCAGTAATTTCAGAATGCCATAGACATCTCTCCTCCAGCACTTGAAGTGCAAAGGTTTTTCTGCTGACAAAACTCTGCAAGAAACATTCATCAAACTGAACAATCAAACCTCTTTAATTATCTGCAACCCATAACAGAATTTTGCAGACAAAAAATGGCTTAGAAAGCATTCATAAGCATCCATTAGCTCACATGGCTTCTGCAAACATCAACTAAACAATTACATTTACAAATGTCTCCATATGCTATAGAAGGGAAAATTTTAGGATGCTTTTACTTGCACTTGTTCACAGAGACTTACTATATACATGGTGTGGGATGCAGACAGGGATGTTAACAAGTAGAAGTAAGTAAGAACTGGTGATAAGGTCTCTTGCTGTCACACAAGAAAATGTTTGCAAATAAATTGACATGAGGAAATAAATCCCACACCTGATGTGAAGGGCAGCTGAGCCTAGGAAACAGATGTTCCCTGTTGGTCCTGCTTAGTGGGTCTCCGGCTCAAAGCCTGACTGTGCACCAGTCCTCCCTGGAGAGAAGGCAGGGTCCCCAGAGAAAAAAAGCCCTTTGATGGCCCAGATGCCAGGCAAGGCTTGTTTGAAGGTTTATGATGTTATATAAACCAGCTAAATATAGCCCAAAGAATATAGTGTTAATATTAAACCATGACATTTTCTGAATTCGATAATAAAAAAGAAGTTAGAGCTATGTAATGTCTACACAATTTACCATGATCACTTTCACAGTGTTCTCTGTATTTTCAGCCAGTAAGTTCTTTCTGGCTTGTTATTTTTGCACATAGAATCATAGAATAGTTAGGGTTGGAAAGGACCTTAAGATCATCTAGTTCCAACCCCCCTTCCATGGGCAGGGACACCTCACACTAAAACATTGCTGAGGAAAATGCCATACCGAGACACAAAAAATGATGGTACTTTAGTTATTCGACTTACCAGACTTTGCAGAATGCTTTCCCATTCTCAGCCCCTTCTGTCCTCCTCTTAGGTCAGGACTGCCTTGCAAGCAGGAGGGAGGTTCAGGCACAACTCCTGAACATGATCAGAATTTTGGTTTAGCCACCAAACCACATTTTCAGAAATCAACGATTGAGATCAAACCAAGATAAAAGAGCAATGGGGGCTGTTTTAGGGGGCAGGGACTAGAGGAATGGAGAACTACCTGCTGTAAGACAAAATCAGTTTTGAGACCATCTAAGGAACCTGAAGGTGCACAAGTCCATGGGACCTGATGAGGTGCACCAGCGTGTCTTGAGGGAACTGGCAGATGAAGCTACCAAGGCATTATCCATCATATTTGAGAAACCATGGCAGCCCACTGGTGAAGTTCCTACTGACTGGAAAAGAAGAAACACAACCCCATTAGCCAAGCCCCATCCAATGCCAAATGCAAGGTCCTGCATGCGGGTCAGGGCAGTCCCAAGCACAAATACAGGCTGGGGAGACTGGATTGAGAGCAGCCGTGAGGAGAAGGACTTGGGGTATCGGTTAATGAGAAGCTTAACATGACCCAGCGGTGTGTGCTTGCAGCCCAGAAAGCCAACCATAGGTGGGATGCATTCAAAGGAGCAGGATCAGCGGGTTGAGGAAGGTAATTTTTGTCCCTCTGCTTTTGTGAAAGCCCACTTGAAGCACTGCGTTCAGCTCTGGGAACCACAGAATAAGAAGGACAAAGACCTGTTGGAGCGAGTCCAGAGGAGGCCACAAAGATGATCAAGGGCTGGAGCACCTCTGCTATGGAAACAGGCTGAGAGAACTGAGCTTGTTCAGCCTGGAGAAGGTTCCAGAGGGACCTTAGAGCAGCTTTTCAGCACCTAAAGGGGCCTACAAGAAATCTTGAGAGAGACTTTTTACAAGGGCATCTAGTGACAGGACAAGGGGGAATGGCTTTAAGTGAAAGCAGGTTGATTTAGATCAGATATCAGGAAGATGTTCTTCCCCCTGAGGGTGGTGAGGCATTGGAAAGGGTTGCACAGAGAAGCTGCGGCTGCCCCATCCCTGGAAGTGTTCAAAGCCAGGTTGGACAGGACTTTGAGACCCCCATGACAGCGGGTGGAACTGACTGGTGGAACTGCTTTAAGGTCCCTTCCAACAACCATTCTATGATTCTAGGGTTTATTTCCTGAGATGAAGAAGTAGAAGGCCTCAGTTCACACTGAATTCAGTGTGCTTACCTGGAGCAGGAGAGAGTGAAGCTCCCTCTGTCTGGTGCAAACGACAGATTTAGGAACTTATGGCCTCGAGCAACACAAGTTCAAATCCTGCCCTCAGAAGACTTGAATGCCAATTCCTTCATTGCTGGTAAATGCTATGACCACCTAAGTGCTGAATGGAAAGGATGGAAAGCCATGATACCTCCCTCACTTAATGAATCAAATATTTCTCCCTACAAAGCTCATGAGTTGAAAGTAGCCATTAAATTTTATCTGGAATTTGGAGCAAACAAAATCTCAGGTAGGTTCTGAAGATGCAAGGGAGGATTGCTGAAGGTTTGAATAACTGTAAGTATGCAAGTATGTAAGTATGTAGCTGTATTTTATGGATGCTCTATTTATCAAGTATATATATATTTATGTATGTTAGCTTATCTTGCTGCAGAAATCAGACACATTTTTTATAAAGCTAAGTCACTAGTGAAATAAGCACTTATACTACTGGCTAGACGCATACTGAAGGCAGGGAGCAGTTACAAACTAGAACATTGCCCTAGAGTTACCTCTTGTTTTTTATTTCCCTTCAGCCGAAGCCATCCTGGGCTCTGCTTGTGGGCAGTCTGGGAACCCCACCAATAAAACCACCAAAATGAAACAAATCCATCTACTGCCTACAGGACGCAAAAATAAACAAACCTTTTTTTACTATGATCAAGGTGCCAATGTGCGGTTCAGCGCTTTCTGAGGTTCTCTCTTTACAATCCACCTATGCTAAAAAAGTAGTTGAGGGAGACTGGAAAGGCTGTTACTCAGTTTTACAAGAGACAATAGAGATAAAATTCCCATTAGGGCATATTACACTACATAATAAACATTAGGATAATATGTGACATTAATTTAGCTGCTTTGGACTAATAATATTCAGTAATTGTGATGAAGCTCTGATATAAGCAATACATTTCCACATTCTTTTTAAATCACTGCTTTTAGGATTGATAAGCTATGTGAAAAATTCTTTACTAACAAAAAGCTCTAAGATAGTGTTTGCTGCAGATGTTTTGTCTTTTAATCTGCTATATTTAAAACAAAGCTATGCATTCAACACTGCACATTTCCAAAACTGCCTTGATTGAAAAAGCTTAAAACAAGTCACCACCTGGCTGACAACTTGGTGATGGCATTAGATCTGCCCAAAGCACAGAAGTCTTCTGCTATCTGGTTATCTCCTTTGAACCCTAAGCCAAAAAGACACTGGGGTGCAAATTGTGTGAAGTCATCACAGATACCTACATGCACCTAATTAAGGAAAAATGCAAATTGCAGAAATTTAGCAAATCAGGATTTTGCATTTACTACATTTTCAGGACAGCTGTAGGTCTATATGCTAAAAAGCATGAAAACTGAAACCTAAAAAAAAGGCAGATTGACAATCTTTTTCTCCGTAATTCTTTTCTTCAAAAGAAATGACTGATATTTGACCTACTAATCCTAGCAATTTGGTAATAAACCGACATTTCAAGTTTGTTTGCTAACATCCACTTACCAATTTCTACCACAAGGTGTGGAACCAGGTTGGGAAATCAACCATGGAATAGAGTGGCAAGATATTGAGGTTCAGCAGTGATCAAGCCTGCGTTCACTGGCAGACACTCACAAGTGGTAACAACTCCAAAGTGAAAAAGCTGAGAAGCTTTAAGAGAGCTGAAGTGAAGCGCTGCAGCCTCTGCAAAGAGACAGCCAGCTGGCTTTGCCCTGGCATAGCTCTGCTAAATGACAGCAGTCTGCGCTGTGGCTCTGCTGCAGCAGCAGCAGTCTGTGGCACCCACTGAGCAAAGACCAAGATCTCCCCCAGTAGTGCTGGAATCAGACTTGGTTAAACATTGGCCCATCTGGACAGATTTACGATAGACACTGTTAACTCTTTAGCTTTCTAAATATTGTCAAATAGAGCAGGATTTCATATGGTCCAAGACAAGTCTTGGCTGATTTCTCATAAGTGCAGCTCAATTTAAATCTGATTCTTGACAATCTGAAAGCATGTGAAAGCCATCACTAGTGGAAATTAAGTAAGAATGGGCTATGACAAGATTAACAGGAAAAAAGGCAAACATCTCCAAGGTAATTCAAATAAGCAGCTAACTGCTAGAAAAAGGAGGAGATCAATTTGCAATGACTGATCTGAAACATGTAGTGTTATCCCATAGGGCTTTTTCTCCCAGAAAAGTTGTCTTCAGTATGTAACCTCTGTGTAGCTCCTCGGAAGTGAAAGATGAAGCATAGGAATCCTTTGTGCTTCCCCATGCCACTACTTTGAATCATTTAACCAGTTCTTGGGGTTTTTTAAGTCAAAGACACGTTTACAAGTTGCACCCTTAACACACAACACTTCATTATCCTTTTTTTTGGCAGCTTTATCTGTGTGTTCTTCATTAGTGTTAGAATAACTTTGATTTATGAAAATGTGCTGCAAATAGAGGATTGACATTGCGTGTAGCTAGGATAAGGACTGCCAAGAGACATAGCCAAATAATACATCTAAGTAAGTGACAACTCAGTTCTAAAATTTCTGCGAAAATTCCCCTAAGTTATCCTATGTCTTGATAGAATATAAAATAAAAATGAGGTTTGGTTAAGAAGAAAAAGTGTGTGTGTGAAATTTGTCACAACTAGCCAAAGGGATTAATAATTTTGTAATCTAGGGAAATTCAACATGAAAGCTTCCATTTCTTATCATTCTACAATTACATATATACTTTATTCTGAACGGCAGTAGATCTTGAGCATACCGAAAGGCTGCATCACTGTGCAAAGAATGCAGATTGTTGCTGTAAGTAATGACAGGAGAAATTAGCCAGGGATTGATTGTGCTGTGTGAAAGCAGTAATTTCTTCTTCACAGTACACCTACGAGTATGAAAATGCTAACTGAATGCATGATTAAGCATAACATCCATGCTTATGTCATATATAATTAATAAGCTCTACTAATAAAGTTAGCAACAAATAAATTGATAAGAAATTCAAGGGCAAAAAAGAAACTGGGAGTACCTTTGCACCATAAAATGTTGAAGCCTCAATGCATCAGTTGGTGCCCCAGAGACAAGGAAGGGAAACCCAGGAAGCTCATTTTTTCTTTAGAAATACTAATGATATGAAACATGACACAAGGAGTTACACCTTCCGATTCACAGTTGCAGTGTACCCATTGTAAACAGATACTAATGAAAAACACAACTACAGCTAGCAAATGGGGATGAGAATTTAAGCAAAGAGCTCAAATTCCAACACTATCACTTTAATATAAATACTCCCTCCTATTGCATCTCTTACATTTTGGTTACATGCCAACAGTAGTTTAAACAAAAAAACATCAAATGAGAAACAGAAGAAACAACTGTTTCTTCTGTTGAAAGAAAGAAGAAGAGTTGGTGCTGCCTGATCAGCTTTGATTACAGGATGATGTTAAACTCCTAAAACCAAGTATAGGAAAACAAAACTGAGTCTTCTTAACTAATTTCATGGAGAATTTATTTCTGTACCTGAGTTCTTGGCCAACATCATAGACTGCTGAAGAAACTAGGTTCATTTTTTGAAAGGAAGAATTCATGGGTATTGAATATTTCAGTGTAAGAAACACATTAAAAAAATCTGTCAGCATGTGAAACCCATCGTCAGTAGAAACTGGGCAAGCATGCTCTCGGAGATGATCAACAGGACAAAACCAAACACTCCCAAGGCAATTCAAACACAGCTTGGTTGTAATACCTTAGGAGATTTCAGCCCGTCTGGCAACTAACAGAGTAAAGTAAGAAAATATTAACTTGGATCCTTTTCACAGATTTTCAGTAAAAAATCTGGCTACTGGAACAAGAGTTTTCATCTTCCAGAATGCATCATCTGGGGTAATAGCTTAATGCATTTCAACCAATATGCACAAATAGGACATTGAATAGATTCTGAATCCTAAAATAAAACCACCCAAAACAGAAAGAGATGAGGCTGTTTATATGCAACAGGAACAAATGTATGTTATTACTTCAAAAGCTGCAGTCTGAATGAATACCAAGTGCTTTCAATGCCTAGGAAAGCTTTTCTTTCACGGTAAAAGAAATTCTAACATTTCCAGAAATTTTTGAATTCTGAAAGAAAAGTGATGCATAACATTTTATTGATTTAAACAATGCAGTAAGCACTACACAGTATTGCACACGAGAAAATATTGCCGTTTACTCCAGTTTTAGCTTTATCTTACATGGTAATTGAACTAAAGAAAAGTAATTTCAGTTCTTAAAGTCTCTAATAATTAATCACTAGAAAAAAACCTTAAACTTCACCAGTTAAGGGAATTAGATTCCTGCAACTCAAAAGCAATTTAAAAGATCTACTGTATAAGAAAGTAGATTTTTCTTCTGCAACTGACCAAATCTTTGCTGTGCTCATCTCTATTTTACAGAGGTCACATTTATTTGTCATGATTAATTTATTGTTCTATTAATGAAGTGAAACATTTAAGAATTAATATGGTGCACTTAGTATCACAGAACATGTTTTTGTCAGAGAATTTTAAAATCTGAGTATGATACTCCTCCACCTTGGAATCCAGAAAGATCTGGGAAAAGATCCCTCTATAAAGTAGATGAGTGAAATGACAAAATTAAGTAAGTGCCTTCTCTGCTCACTGGGGCATGTTACTGGCCCATCTACCAATTCCTTCCTACTAATCAAGGCCAACTATTAACTCCCTCAAGCTGTATACATGCTGCCACCAGACCCCTTGAAAGTAAGGTGTGCAAGGTTACTTAAAATCACCAGAAGGCAACCAAAACCAAGACCCCCAGGTTTGAGTTTAAACCAGACTTTTCAAAATGACTGTGCTTTGGCTACTTTATATCTAGCTAGATTGATTTTCCAGCGGACAAAACACAGTTCCTGCCTCCCACAGTATTGCTGCTGACACAAAATGAATAGCAAAATAAATGAATATTCTATCTTTCTGCTAGAGCAAAGAGACTGAATGTACATAAACTCACTCATTGACAAGGTGAGTTGGAATAATTTACACATAGTTATGAATAGTTCTGCTCTGACAATGCCTTGTCACATGCCTACAGAGACCAGCAGATCCTGGATTGCTATTATCAATAGTGTGGCAGCCACCAGAGATGCTAGTGTAAAGATATTAAGGACTCTGTAAGCACAGATGCATTTCTCATGGTTTATATGAAAGCATGCTATATAGTTAACACACCATATAAAAATGAAGCCCATAAATTAAACCTGACCATCATACACCTACATAATCTAGGACAACTCTCATGGGAAGAAAATGTTATACGAAAAGGTCTGTTCATCACCCTACACATATAAAATCATAAAAGTTGATAACAAAGAGAAATATGGCAAAGGAAACCTTGCTGTGGTAGAACATAAAACTCCTGAAACATGCAGCAAACCCACTAATGTATCTATCCTATTCTTACTCATATAAATGTTATTTAACATTAGTACTGCAGAAGAGTTCAGCAATGAACTTACAGTAGGTGCTGCCTGACTTACATGAATTTCTCCCACCCTCTCAGAGTTTAATGTGCAAGTACACTATCAGATCCTCAGTGACAAAATCTCTCCATCTTCTTTTCTTCTAAGAGTTCTTTCTATATGTAGTTTGTTGAAAAAGCTATTTTTGAATCAAATATCCATTGTACAGTTACGAATGCACTAACAATACCAAACTATATTAACCCTTGCCATACGTGTTCCCCTGTTACATAAAGCTATTCAGGTTTTAAGACTTTAATAGAAATTAAATTAACAATTTGGAAGGTGCAGTTCTTTGAGGGCCCATTTCTTTGCTGATTAATTTAACAACAAAACCCACCAGACTATGAATTAGAACATTTCTAACACAAGAAAAATTAGCTGAGGTAGATTGAAATGGTCCTGTTACCATTTTCCTAGCCAGCATAAACCTTTAAAAATGCAAGGATCTTCAACAACAAATGCAACAGCACAGATCCTTAAGCAAAACAAGTCCAGAGTTGCAAATTACTATATCCAAATGAAAAAGAGATCTTCTTGAGAGAGAACTAGGTGTTCTAGAAGGTAAAACACATGTTCTTACAGTCAGTTGATCAGCACATGGAAACAGAAACTTTGAGGGACCTTTAAATTATTTCATTTTTTTCAGGGAAGGGTCCTGAAAGAGCTATGAAAAGTAACAACAGATACAGCATTTCCTTCTGGAGCAAGTCAACCAGTACCACCACCAACTACAACTACAGAGAAGGAACTTCACCACTTCCAGTCAAAATAATCCATTTCAAATTTAAGTCCCAGCCATCTGATCCCTAGATGGAACAGGACAAAGCAGTCTAGGTTTTATAATCTCTTTCTAATTATCAGTCTTGAGGCTATTGACTGTTTAGAGATCAGCAACAATAAGCCTCCTCTCCTTGGGGCTTTGGCAGTCTCTAATTGACAGTAACAAGATGTTAGGGAACTCTTCATGGATAAAGAAAACATTTTTAAAACCCAACAGATAAAAAGAACTGCTGCTCCCTCCTCCATATCCATTTGCTAGAAGGCAATCTGTATTTACTGATTTTGTGAATCTGCAATTATTTGGGATACACAAACTGTCTCCTCTAAGGAAAGTCTGGCATCTAATTAAGTGGTTTCAATCCTCATCTTTGCTGCCATCTGTAGGTAACTTGGAGTGGTACAAAGGAGCCAAGAAGCAAGTTTCAACCTGGTCAGATATTAGTCCTGTGATCAGGACCTGTGTCCAAAAGAAAGCATTGGTGTTCCTGTTACCTGTCCCTTCCGATGCTAATGCTAAAATTAGTCAGAAAAAGAGAAAACATATAACAGCTTGGCTTTGTCTCTCCTTGTACCTCAAAGTAACTTTGCAACTAAAGAAATAAAAAATAAAGAAGAAAAATCAAGCTGAGGATCCATGCTTTTTTACAGCACTACTACACCATGGTATGCTCTGGAACACCTGCAGTTTTGACTATAAATATGGACTGTAAATAGTACTGGGTGTATGTCTGGTAGCTGAAACTATCTTTTTTTGAGCAGGATATGCAACATTTTAGCAAAACTGTTACTGTAAAGAAAACTGTATAAGAAAAATAAGACAAAAGCAAGTAAGTTGATCTTGTTTTTAAATCCATTACAATGAATTATGGAAGTCTGAAATTAAATAAGTGAGGCCAGAAATTTAAATATTTTATTTAATGACTACACCATTCTAATACATAAAAATAGATACTTAGTAATGAATAAGTTTATACAAACCAGATTTCTTTTGTATGGTACAAAACAATGATGGAGATAAAAAAAGATTTGCTGGATTACAAGGCAAGACAAGAACAGCAAAACATTGTTGAAGAAAAGTTTTAAAATGATCAGAGCTTATTTCATAAATACAGTGCAATGCTTTCATTTAACAAATACAAAATTTACTATTTAATTTATCAACATCAGGAAATATATAAAATGTCATTGAATGACAATCGTATTTAAAAACTGATGCAAATACAATAGCCTTTTTAGAAGTCTGAGGTAATATTACGCAGTAAATCAAAAAAGCTTCAATAAATAAAACTAAACCCCAAGCAAAGTGCAATTCAGTGAAAATAAGAAGATAAAGCTTTATTTTAACAATAATAGATAAATAGTTATTAAAAGTGGGCTTATGCCATAAAAAAATATTTTGGCTAATTTGCCATGTTTTCAGATAAACTGTATAGCTATTTATTCATAAGCCAACTGCCCATGAATCCAATTCTACAGAGAGGGGAAGGGGGGCATGCCTCTGTTTCCAAATTTCTAACCTACTTCCACATTCAGCTGTTAAAAATTTAACACTGCTTGAACCTATCTGGTTCATTCAGTGCAATGGTGAAAGTTTCAATTATTTCTTAACATCTGACGTCCTGTGAATCAAAATTTATTAAAAAAATATCCATTTGGGAAAGTAATGTAAAATGCACAAAAGTTCAAAGTGCCGCTTTTAACACCCTCCATGTTAACCTAGTTTTCTTCCACGCTAAAGTCAATGGAACCATTATTATTGGTTTCAAGGAGAGCACAATGAACACAATGACAAATATTTTAAAATATCCTACTATTTATCTCTGCTTTAATAACAGTAAAATCATCAGTACCTTCTCTATGAAAAAGAATAACATTTACACCTAGCTATTGCAGAAAATCCACAATGGCTTTGAAAATACGGATTAGGAAGATTAATTTGTTGATCATATATAAATATGTTGGTTGTATGCAAATAATACAGAAAGGGAAACAACAATAATAAGATATTTTATTGCAAATAAGTAATTGAGTACAGGCTCCGCAAGATATTTAAGCATCCATGCCCCAGAAGGTCAATGGGGATAGCTGACAGATGCCAAAGTGTCTTGAACAATCTGGGCCTCATTCAGCTAAAAGAAAGATCTATAGAACACATAGCAGCTATTCATATTTAAGAAAGTACTGTACTGCAGATACATGCTGATAAATTCTTTCCATTTAATTAATAAACCCCAGACTTATAATTACATCTGCATTTTATAACCATTTTTTTTCCTAGCTCCTAATTGCTAACTCAGAGCAGGCACACCGAGAATTCTTTTCACGTAGTTTGTGCAGTGAAAACCACAAAACATTGTCTTTAAATGCGGGCCTTCAAGTTAATGAAAGCTTCAACATTCTTCAGAAATGTTATTGTACTCACTTTTGTCACAGCTTACTTAAGACTTTCAAGAAAGTTGCTGAAAAAGTGATAGCATAATACACTTTCAGTCTTCCATGTGCTGTAGATTTAATTCTTTTCCTGAAAGATTTCACCATATGTAGAATGTGTTTTAAACATCTAGTTCTGTTTACTGTAACAGTAGATCTGGTTAGATTGCTGTCAAAGAATGAACATACAAGCTGCTTAACACCTGTAGTTTGAATCTGAATCCCCTCAAACTGAAAAAAGTTTTCACTTTTAACACCCTTGTGCAGTCAAGTGTGAAAGCTGAATATAGAACATCTAAAACCTCTTATTCATAAAAAATAAATTTTTAGCAGTAAATGGCACTATCAAAACCCTATATTTTTTTCACAGGCAGTTATTTACATGCTTCTTAGACAGCCTGTTTCATTGAGAAGGAAACCAGAATATTAAAACTGCATACATATTATAAAGACTGAAATTCCTATTTGCCTTTGTGAAAATATGGCTACATGCTGCATGTTACATTTTTTCCTATTATTCGTGTTAATTGAAAATATTCTACCACTGGGATTAGCTAATAAAGAAATATTCTGTATTCTATATCCCAGTAGGATACCTGCAATAGAAAGCAATTATGATTAATGATAAAGTGCTATTAAATCAAAACAGAAACACACTATAACTTAGAAATTGTCTTAGTCAAGTTTCGTTTATCAAATAGACTAGCTTTTTGTACAAAGAAAGCTACTTCTGTGACAAAGCAAGCAGTAAATGTATTGCCATTCAAGAAAAAAATACACTTCATATTTAATTAAAAGAAAAAATCTACACTGGGTAAGACTGGCACAGTATCAAGAGACATAACAACAAAAAGCTTAAAGGCACAGTCAGAAGAGTGAATGCTACATAAAAATGCTGTTCTTGAAGTATTTCATTTTATTCTAAACCAAACCCCTCTGCATTTGAAATTCCAATGATCAGCTTCTGCTTCAGTTCCTTCTTGTTCTTGTAAGGAGGGAGACAAAGCTGGTTGAAGCAGGTATGGGCCACAGGTAACCTAAGATCATTAAAACAAATCCCAGTGAAACAGAAATAATAAAACAGTAGCCAACTGCCTACACATTTTTAGGTAAACAGTACTTAAATAAGAAACCCTGTAAAAGGAACATTTCTCCTTATGTTGTTGGTTCAAGTTCTGTTCAACACAAATAACACTGCCGGTGGTCATATGCATCTCAGGTGAATTTGTTTGCCTGGAACTGCCTGCTTGCCTTTCTTTTCTAACTGCCTGCTTGCCTTTCTTTTCGAACTGCCTGCTTGCCTTTCTTTTCTTTGTAAGTCAGCAACATCTCCTTCAAGGTTTTGGAAACTTCTGGTGACACATGACTTCAGCTTTTCTCTAAATACAAAATCTGAGTTTAATCAGAACCCACAACATGAAGAAAGGTGGGTCCTGCATTAGGAATAAAGGCACCTAGATGAAACAAGGATATGAAACTCCAAGTTCAGCTTGGTAAAACACTTCCCTACATACACATGCCTCAGTGCAAAGCACTGAGGAGCTGATTAAAGCCCTGGAAAAGCAACAGTTCATAAATTTTCATCTTACAACACCTTCAGCTGTGAGTTTCTTCTTAGAGCTGAGTTTGAATATATATTGCAGATACCTCTTAGGATTGTCTGACAAACACTAGAAACTACACTCACTAGAATGGATTAGTTTGATGAGAACTGTCCTTCACTAGCAGAAGCATTTGTTTTGCCATCAGTATGAGATGCCACTAGCTTCCTGCTTCACAGCTACAGGCAATAACCTATGTGATCTTCTTGCCCTTTATATTCTCAAGTGACATGCAGAACACTGAGGATATAGACTTGTCCTTGTCCTACAACTGATTACTTGTGGGGAGAGAGGAGAAAGACAGTGAGCTGCGGCTCGACCTGACATTTGGAATTAAGCCAGCACCGAACAATTTCTAAAACTTGGACACTTAAAACTTAAATTTTAGTAGGTGACTCAAAGGCTCGCTAGTTGTTTTCATTAAAGCTCTTAAGTCTTTTGAATGGCAGCAGCTTGGCCTTTGGTCATTAGCAGATGTTCTTGAAATGGGGTGGAGTTCTCCCAGATATGGATACCCAATCTACTTTCCCCCTTCTCACTGCTTAAACAAAATCTATTATCAGACTGGAGTCATGTGCTTCAGAATTTGGAAAATTGGGAAATTGGATATTCATTTGGCAATTCTTATTGCTGTTATATTCTTTGATCCTATTGTGTGAGCAATGCAATGACAATGTGTCTATATTCATCCCTGCACAGGCAGTCTGACTGCAACAATTATCTTGCAAAACCCAGACCTACAGGATTTTAAAATGCACACTAGTTCAAAACACATCTTTCCATTTTTAAGAAACAGAACAATTTACAGGAGAATGAGCTTAAGAGATTCAGTGTTGGTTGATTTTCCTTTATTTTTCATTAAGATATTCATGATCCTTTAACATGCCACTGGAACCAGTTAGTAGCTCATTGAATAAAGCATTAGAAATACCACAGTAATGAGATAAACCAAATTTAAAAACAACCCCAAAATTTATTTTGCTTATGCATTTAATTCTGCTCTCCACAAAAACCCAACAAAATTTTGTCTAAAAATATAGTTCCATTTAAGTATTTTGATTACCTTAAATGTTTGAGAACTCTAGGTAAAGTCAGTAATTACTGCTTAGCAGCAATTACTGCTTAGCAGTGAGCTTTTCTATACAGCTTTCCAAATTATTTAAACTGACTTTCTAAAATCTTGAGAAGAAAAATACTAGCTGGGACATGGAATTTCTTGAGTCAATTCAATACAAAATAGATCACTACCACAACATAAGAACTTGGCATGAATGATTAAACCCTCACAACAAAATTACAAGGCTGCTTTGATGCTACTTCTGAGCAACCTGTGTATCAGGTGTACACTTCCTCAGCTGAGACCCTAAAGAAATGCTACATCCTCTCAGCCATACATGTTACAACTCTTATTTAAACCATCAAGAAGGAATGGAAGTATTTCCTGCAACTTCAGGGGCTGCTATACATAGTGATAGACTTGAATTCAGAAAAATTCATAGTGATTCACAGTATATTTCCATAAGCTTAGCTGTCGTGTTAGGAACAATTAAAGAAATCATTTATTTGAATTGAAAAGATGCAAGGAATCTCTACAAACAAAGAATTCGCAGCCTCAAATTTTAACACTGACTGGAGAATCAATATTGTAATAGATGGTCACCTGCAGAATTTATGCAATCAATAATAACATTTTGAAGACAAACTAAAGAAGTCCAGGCAGTTTCTTCCTTACAGAGCTTGCTGCTCTTTGAAAACGCATTCAAGAGCAATAAGGGTTCTCAGGAAATAAGTTAACAAAAAATATTTAAACATCCAGAAAATTACTTACCAATCAGTGGATGTTTCACTCTTTGAAATCTTGAAATTCAAATCAGCCATTCCTCCCACAGGTACTCTGTCACTTCCTGTAGCAAAATGTAGCAGCTTCTTTTGAAGGTCAAGAGAAAATCCAAGCACTACATCCCAAAAGTATCTATGTTCAGGGCAGATGGAGAAGAAAATGGCGTTAAGATGCAATATTGTGACAAAACACTATGAGGATAATACAACTACACATACTACATGATGAATGCCACTTACTGAGAATTTATTATAATATATAGAACATCAGTAGTATACTAAAATGCAAGGTTAAATGAATCCCTAAGGACAGGACAAGTAAAATGTTTTAAGAATTCTGGAATGTTGTCTTGTCAAATGATGGGCAAGCCCATTTTTCTATAAAAATACAAATGCCTTCTACTCACTAATAAGAACGCCCTTAGTATTAAATGGAATTGGAAGAGAACAAGCACTTTAAGAAGTCTGAGTTTTATGTTTGTTATCCAGACTTCACTATGCAGGATTTGAAGCTATGCTTTTCAAACTATCTCCATTTCAATCTCATTATAGCCTTTTAAAGGTATTCAGTAACACATTATGCCATTAAGGATCTAACTCTTCCTACCTGCAGATAATTTAAGTGTCTTTGTCTTCTTTGGAAATAGTTTTTAAAACTTCAATCATTCTCAGATTACCCTTGAGCAGATTATTCCCAACATAGTCTACCATTCTATGATGTTTTTAAACTCAGTAATTAGAAAGAAAAAAATTAAGCCTACCGTATAGTGAGATCAGTTTTTTGGTAGCCCTCATATTGGGTACTCCTCTGTAAAGCAGACATATCCAGCTCAGGACTGCCACAGACAAGAATTTCAACCTCTTCTGGACGAAGTAACTGCCAGAATTAATTTTTTTTTTTTTTTTTTTAAGATGGGAAATGATTCCACTAGATTCAGATTCAATTTTTCTTTCGGCATTACAGAAAAAAAAATAACAATATCTTTCAATATAAATCTGTAATACAGATGCAAACTGTTTTATAGAAAAATTAATTCCTCAGTACTTTCAAGAATGTTACGACTGTATACAGTTAAAAGCAAATTACTAGATAACATAGTATTTTAATATATTTCTTTTGTTCCTCACTGTTTCCTTCTAACCTCTATCACACTGACTTGATTACTATATGATTAGATTACAAATGGGTCACGAAGAAAACTAAGTTTGTATATATGGAATTCAGATGGAGAGTCTTGTTCTCAATTTCAGCTACAACTCCCACTCCATTTACACTGAAGAGTCCCAGTGTAGGTTGCTTAGTAGTGGTGGTTGACAGAACTCGACTTTCAGCTGCACAGACTGCTGCACAAAGCAAACACACCTAACAATAAACTGCGTTTAACAACTGCTAAAGGTACACCTGCAGAATCTATTTATTCATTTATTACAACACTGTTAAATTGTATGGGAGCATGTAATGGCATTTCAACGGATTTTCATTCTCCTTCCTGAACCTTCCCTGCAGTTAGCCCCATTTCGCTTTGCTGAAAGTGTGTCATACGTGGCTAATTTCATAGGAATGAAGCAAATCTCATGGAAATTGCAATTTTCTTTCTCTTCTTACTGCACAGGGCATGATGTAAATTACAAAAGGCATTCCAACCACCAAACAGGACTGAATACAGAAGAATGTTTAATCTCAACCTCACTGTGCATTCTGCCTGCAAAAAATAATAAGCTTTTTCAGAGGAGTCACTTAAGAGCACAAACAACAGTTGCTCTGCTGCTTATAACTGTAGGGAATACAGAGAATCCCTGTAAACATGCACATGAAGTGTCTGCTAATGCATGCTAATAAATCTAACCTGTGGAGCTTTATTTATGTTTTGGAAGGAACACTATGGAGGACAGTTGGATAACTGCTTAATTTCTTCTGTTTATGTTGGATTAATCAACTACATTGATTAATCAAAATTATTCATGAATCCTAAAATTATCCAGCATAATTTGTGCAATTTAGATGTCATTGTCACATATTTGACACAGAAGAGTTCCATTAATATTTTTATTCTTACCAGTAATGCATATGAAGCACAGACACTATGAAATCCATAATAGAAAGCTGCAAATTGTTTGTAGATTGACTTGTTGAGAAGAAAATCAACATAAAGCTGCACATACTCTAAAAAATAAAACACATTTTATTTTGTTTTACAATACAATAATTTTAAATAATCATTTGTTGTGCTCTCTCCAATTGTACTGCATTAAGAAAAATGGATACATTTCATTTTAGTTACTATAAAATTGGTAGGCATACCAGGAAGGGCCTACAGTAATTCCTTTTTCACACTTTGTTAAAGAATATCTAGGCTTATAAGAAGGAAAAAAAGGACAAACTTAAACCTGCCAAATATGTGGTAATTAATATGTACTGAAGTACCTTTCCTATTCTGATTTGTGACTGGAATTTTGTCTCCATTTGGCTTTAAGTTGTAAGACTTTATAACACCAAATTCTTCCTGAAAAACCTGGAGAAAAAGAAGAGGCAAGTTCAGTACTGGAAAATACATTTTTATACCACCAAATTACAAAGCTTGTATTTATTATTTCATGTATTTCCACCACCCCTCTCTTTAGCACACGCTGTAATTCTGAGGGTTGTGGGTTTTTTAAAAGTTAAATATTACAATTTTCAAAAATTGCTTAAGAAATTAGTATTCAAAGTAGAAAACCCCACCACGTTACACAGTGCCATATCAAACCAACCTGCAGGCTCTGGAGCCACAGAGTTTTTAACAGAAAAGAACAATTTTGAAGCATCAAACACAGTTAAGAAAGTACTTGCTGCACTGCAGCTCACCTAGGAACTCAAAAGTACCCACTTAACAAAAATTCTCATATGGTCTGATAATAATGTAATTCAAAGCTGAGGTAAAAAAAAAGTTCAATACTAGTCCAGTAAACATTCACAAAACAGCAGGAAATTTTACTAACTAGTATGTGTTCTAAAACAAAGAATAAATGAAAAAGGCTTTCTTGCTTGAAGTAGCAGTTAGACATACAGGTCAGGCAAAATTACTGTAATTTGAACAAGCTATTGTTCAAAGGAGATTTCCAGGGAAAAAAGTGTGTAAAATAAGCAGAGTAAGCTCTGACTAGCATATGAGTTCGGGAAAGGAATTGTTTTTGAGCCAAATAATTCCACAGACCAGGTCATCAATTGCAAGGAGATTTCAGATCAAGCTAAGAGTGGGAAATGCACGGGCAGCTGGCCATGCGACCCTGGCAGTCAGCACTCAGATCAACCTGCACTGCCAGGGGACAACAGCTTAAAGCCCCTGAAGGGAACCAGTGTCCATATGCCTTGAGGCTCCAGGACTAATGTCCATGCAATTATATTCCGAACAATCAGCAACCACAGAGTAGTAGGCCACTCCACTGCAGAAACATTGGTAAAAATTACTGACCGAGTCTGAGAATCACTTATAATTGTGTATTTAATGACCTGAAAGGTTGAGTAAAAATCCTCTTCAACATTGCCTTCATAGGACAGAAGTTCACTTAGTCCATGAGCCAGTTCCTACAATATGAATAAAAACTCTTCAATAAATCTACAAAACTAAATGATGCACTTTGCAAGGATGCACAGAATTGTTACTTCATACAGACAGGATTTTGGGAAAAGCTATATATTCAAAATACGTATACAAATAAAATTCACTGCTTAATTTATGTATTTGTTTATTTATTTTTATTTAAGTATAAACTCACACTTTTACTATGGAAAATGTGACTAGAATACTCGTAGCTTATTTTGGTATTCTAACTTCAAACAGATCAAAAAAAATCTGCTATGCTAGAAAACGTGGAGAATTTCAGCAGAAGAAAAGGAGACTATCAGCCTGCACTGGAAAAAAAGGATGTTTTCAAACAGCTTATAATTTAAACATTGAATATAAATAAAATAGGTTTAAAATCAGTAATTTTTAGCCTAAGTATACTTACAGGCATAATCTGAAACAGGTCATCTAATGTGACAGCACAGATGCCTACAAGTGTGCTATGATCACAGGGAACAATGGGAGGACTCAACAATTTCTTGTAACAGCAAGGTGGAAAACGAATATCCAAAGTGATGCTATTATACACAGCAAGTCCCATAAGCTATACAAGTCAAATGTTAAGGGCAAACTCCACGCATCTTTATTATAATTAACATTTTAACTAACTTGGAAAAATATTTTAAGATTTTACTCAGCATGCTCTAATATATGCTAAACAGAAGGAATTGCATTTATATCTTTTTATGACTGATAATTCTAAATGCAGTTCTGTACTATAATTAAGTAATTGCTGAAGTGGTCAAATTATGCACATTGACAGAACACATGATAATCTTTTTCATAATATTCTATACAAGCATTTCCAGAAAAAATTATTAAAAGTATTGCTATGAAAAAGGTTTTTAAGCAGAATGTTAGATATCAATTTTTTATCCCAAAATTCTAGAGAGAGTTCAATATAGGATTTTTATGAAAAAAAAAAAAATCTAAAAGCATAAGGACAAACCCGCACTGGTACTACAGCTCATCAGCTAGCACATTTAAGTGTACTCATGAAACAAATCTGAAATTATACCAGCTTCTGACTAGAATAGTTCAGTTGGAAGAGACCTACAATGAACACTTGGTCCAACTACAATCAGTAAAACTGGGACATCCATCACATCTTGGTGAGGTATAAGAATATATTACCATTAATAATTTGTGTCTGAGAACTTAATACATGAGTGCAACACAAAACCTATGAAATAAACTTGCTTTCAAAATAACACATGGCTTCCATTCAGTTACAAAAAAAAGAGGTATAAGTACATACATCTTAATTTTCTGACTGTAAAATGTACCACATACCCACATACCACCATTTGGTTCCTATTTTTAGTTCACGTGCTTCTATGACATTCTTTTTATACATTTAAAATGGAACACACTTGTATATACAAAACTGAATGAGCTTTAATTGATGCCTTATTTCTCCCCTGCACCAACTCATTGAATGGCTATGTGCTTAGTGCCGTTTGGCACACATAAAAGGATACAGCTCCAACCAGTCGGAATTCAGAGTAGTTGTCGCACTTAAAGCTGCTGAACCAATGGCAGTGTGAGTCCTTGTGGTAGGTGAACATGCCTGCAGAACAGGAACAGTGGTCTTTACAGAGCCTGAGAGTCAACAAAAAAATCATACAAAACCTCACCTTTCTCACACATGCAACCTTAAAAGTGCTCCTAGGAGCACTCGTATCTCCACACTTATTCTCAGCCCCATCTTCCCACTCACAGCAGGAGCCTGCAGGTGCTTGGGTGAGAACCATGAAGAGTAGTGCCAAGCCCAAAGCAGGCCCAAGCCCTCCAGCCCTTTGGGGTGAAAGAAACCAGAGTTTTTCAGTGCCTCCAGTCATGGATATTCTTCACTGTCTCTGTGCAATCTGTTTCTTCACTGTACTTCATCATCTGTGCAGCCAGAAATGTTAACTGTCTAACCAAAAATCTTCTTGCTGCAATGTAAACCATTTCTTCTTTCCTTTCTGGGTCAACAGCAGATGACAATCTTTAAAAATGGTGGCATGAACCCCATAGTACAAATATCATAAGCTTTACTTTCTTAAAATAGAAAGCTCTAAAAGGTTTATCTTATACATACACTAGCAGCAAAGGGGCATGTTTCATA
Organism: Psilopsiagon aurifrons; assembly: GCA_025447955.1. Lineage (NCBI taxonomy): Eukaryota > Metazoa > Chordata > Aves > Psittaciformes > Psittacidae > Psilopsiagon > Psilopsiagon aurifrons. Next base: position 4,785 of record JAOEHY010028632.1, on the reverse strand, counting down.
TTTTCTGTCAAAAAATATCAGAGAAGTAAAAAACATATAAATATATAAAATCAAACTACAAATACCCTAGAAAAGCCACTCACTGGTCTAAATCACAAGCTACATCTTATTTAAATCATCACTATAGACTAGTTTTACTGCTATTTGAGGATCATTTTGTTTTAAAGAGCGATAGAAAATAAAAACCTATGTAACAAAACCACATACCAGCTTTCCAACACCCAGAGGTACTGGTCAGAGAAGCAAGACACTCTAATTAACTGAACACAAACAGTGAAATTAACTTCAGGAATGCAGAATTAGATTGGATAAAATGTGGTAAGTGCTTTTAGTCTGTTGGGATTGAATAGCACAACAGTTTGTTATTGTTTCCACAGTCAGTGTACAAACCAAAGCATTGAACAGTTCTAAGGACATATTGTAAGCAGTAGCTCACTGCATCTGTGTTTGAAGATGAAGTTGGGAAAAATAATATTTAAATGAAAAATCAAACTCCTTTCGATTAAAAAAAGAAAAAGGACTAAAAATCCAACTGATGACTCATGGACATCAAGGTCTTATGAAAATTTATAGGTAAAACTCTGCCTTCATATTCCCTTCTCCCCGACTCTCCTGAACTTTATCTTTTGAACTTTAGCTCAAAAAGGTGCTCATCATAAAAGCTTTAGACAGTGCCTTTACCAGAAGCAACTAAACAGTTCCATGTAAGGAAGGTTCACATATACAGAAAGATGGCAGTGATGCTAGAACACAACAGATCTCATATACCATTTATTAATTATCCACACTGAGATGAAGAAGCACTGTAACAAACAGGAGGGCAGAAAAGTGAGTTAATTGGGAGTTCTTTAATTTCAGGAGTTATATCTGCAGCTAACCTGGAAAGGGAAATAACAGTGATGTTTTTCCTTCCAAGCTTCTGACATACATTATTTGCAACTTAAACATTAAAGACAGCAGAGTATACAGTCCTTTTCCAAGGGATGAGAACATTTCTGAACTCCTCCTACACTTGGCTGACAGATGTATCAATGAAAGAATTTACACTTCAGAACAAGGAAGTCTGCCAGAGCAGGTGAAAAAAAAAAAAATTACTCACAAGCATTTCCAAACTCATCAGTTATCAAGCGCTTCCGACAATGTTTTTACTAACAGAAATGTAAAACTTACAAAACGCTTTCTCCAGGATAAATTATTTTCTATAAAGGTTATCACCAATATCATTTCTCCACACAGCAACCTTTTTACTAGGAAAAGGGTTATAGGCAAATAATGATCTCAGCAGGTTTGAGGATACATTTATGACTTAAAGCTCTGGACCTTTAAAAGGAGTCCTATGAACAACAGAGTACCAAGCATTCAAGGGACATGAACACTTCCAGCAAAGACAGACAAGCTCTTGCATTCTGCCAACAACTATCAGGTGTTAAGTTGAAGTCCCTGGAAATCAATGTTTCTAATTTAAGAGCCAGCCTGGAAGCACTTTAACCTGTTATAACATCAGTAATTTCTCCATGCACAGCTGAGGAAAGCAGACTCATCTGAGAAACATTAGAGTGGGGAAAAAGCCCTGATCCAAATCCATCCAGAGCAATACAAAACAAGGAGACTGAAATGCTTGTTTGTGAATGCTAATTCATGTCTTTCCATCTCCTACTTACTCAGAAAATCCTTTATTTTTTCATTATGGCTTCACAGGTCCAGGTAATGGCAGAGGCAGGCTATTTCATTCAGTCCCACACCAGCCTATACCATCCATGTACCTGACCAAACGACCTTTCTCTCCTGAGAGCATCTCAGACCACTTTAAGAATACTGGCCACATGGATACCCCAAACAGAATATATTACATCAAAGGTTCAACCTTTACCAACACTAATCACAGAGATAGTGCCAGAACTTGCAGGCTATCAGTGCAAATGGAAACCATTGATACATGGGAAGTCAGAGTCAGCAGTTTACCGGAACTGAGCATGGAAACAGCATCCAGCTGTAGCTACTTACAAAACCAAGGAAAACTAGCAATATGAAGACAGTTGAGGGCAATAAACAGAAAACACAGTATGAAAAGAAAGAGACAAGGATGGTAGGTGACATACAAATAATTTTGGCCTTATCTCCACTTCAATATTTGATAAACCATTGTGCTGCTTTTGGCTGGGATAGAGTTAATTTTCTTCATGGTAGCTAGCATGAGGCCATGTCTTGTATCTGTGATGAAAACGGTATTGATAATACAGAGATGTTTTAGTTACTGCTGAGCAGTGCTTACACAGTGTCAAGGCCTTTTCCGCTCCTCATACCACCTCACAGTGAGTAGGCTGGGGGTGCACAAGAAGCTGGGAGAGGACACCGTCAGGACAGCTGGCCCCAACTGGCAAAGGAATATTTGATGCCGTATGATACCTTCTCAGCCTATAAAGCTGAGGGAAGTAGGAGGAAGGGAAAGGTTTTCAGAGTGATGGTGTATTGTTTTCCCAAGTAACCTTTACGTGTGATTGAGCCTTGCTTTTCTGGGGATTGCTGAACACCTGCCTGATGATTGGAAGTATGAATGAATTCCTTGTGTTGCTTTGCTTGCATGCATGGCTTTTGCTTTACTTATTAAACAGTCTTTATCTCAACCCACAAGTTTTCTCACTTTTACACTTGTGATTCTCTCCCTCATCCCACTGGGAAGTGGGGGGGCAGTGAGTGAGTGGCTGTGTGGGGCTTAGTTTCTGGATGAGGTTAAACCATGACAACCGTCTATTTCTAAGGCTGCTATATGTCTCCTCCTATTTTAGAACAGGAACATCATATTCCAATTGCAATCAGATAACATATTAAGCTAAATGGAATAAACTTATTTTTAAATCCAAACATAAGAATTCACACATATATTCTAGAATATTTCCAAGGGCAGACAAATGCCAGTGTTTCAGTGGCTTGCATAGCTTTTGCTTATTCTTCTTAGCTTGTTATTAGGTCTAGCAATTCACTAAGACTCACAGAAAACTTTTGTAAATTTTCTATTCAGAAGAGAAATGGAAACAACCCTTTCAAAGTCCTGATTCCATTTGAATTCAACAGATTAAAATTATGCTTAACCTACTCCATAAAATTACGGCCTTCTCCCATCTGCCCAGAGGTAAATCAAGATCCTGCCTCTGATAGAGATGGAAACACTGTAACTACACACATATTTGGGAAAAACTTCGAGGAAAAATCTACTGGTAGTCTCAAATCCCCCCGCTTCATATCCAATATTTGTACTAGCCTAGGGATACTAATAAACCACGAACACTGGAGATTCTGGTTTCTGAAACAAGGTTTAACATTACTAAAGTCTTGAATTACAGGGTTAATTCTAAACCCTTCAAGTGATCAGAAATTTGTCCACCCTCTAATTTTGCCATAGCACTAAAGCAAAATCTCATTTTTTCAGCAATGCTTGAACCTCCTTGTCCACAGCCAGCATCTTCAAAGCTCTTCAAAGACGTTCCAGTCTCTTCTACCTTCCTCTATGCTAAAACTTCTTCTAGTCTATATGCAATTCTACCTTGCCTGCTTTGTTTTTTCGTAAATTAAAAACAGGTCTGAATACCAGATTAATGAAGAATTCTTATCCGTCACTGTTTGTTCTTAAATGAAAAATTATTTTCATGTTGCATTTTAGAATTTATGAGGACTCACCATAATCTGGGTGAAAAATCTGGCGAATCAGAAGAAGAAACCATTCTTTTGTCAGGCCACCCATATCAAGACCAGCTTCCCCTACAAATGTGACTTTCAACTTCTTTTTCAGATCTGCTCTCTTCCTTGCTAGCTATTGCAAAATAGGTAGGGAAGAAGAAAGAAGACATTTAACTTATTATCACTGCCTGTAGCCATAGAGAACATACCTGTCTCTATCACTTCACCCTTGCTTTCTTTAAACTAGTAATTGGCATCATCTCCTACTAATAGATCCAAACTATACTAAAACAATGACTAAATTGCAGAATCAAGATGATCGTGACTACTTGATAACACAAACTACCTTGCACATGGTGCTGCTCTCTAAGTTTCAACAGAATTATGTGCAAATGAGCTACTAGATGCAGAAGACATTCTGCTAGGAAGAAATGATAGATTAAGAACAAAAACTATAAAAATTAGACATCCTTTGGAAATATTTAGAAATAAGGAAGAATCTAAAACTTTCAGTATTTGGACAGCCTTATTTTTTAGACAATGGTAACAAGTTCCTTTCATTCCTTTATCCTAAGATACAGGGTTTCAACCAGGTGTGCACAAGACCTGCAATGAATTAGATTACAGCCTTTCACAATTATCAGCGATCCTTCAGATCAAGTCCCTGTAAAAGTTTCCCCTAAAACACTAATTACTGTCCAGCTCTAGAGAAACTGTTTACATCAGTCAGGAAGATGCATGTGTTGAAATAATTTCGATATTGTTAGCTGCTCAAGAAAATCCCTGTTGCACAAATTTCATGACATCGGTATTTCCATTATCTGTCATAGGCTATTTATCAGTTAAAGTAATTTTCCTTTGCAAAACTTTTTTTTTATTAATTTGAAATACAAATAAGACACCTTCAAGAGAGCAGACTTCGGCCTCTTCAGGAATCTGCTCAGTAAGATTCCACGGGCCACAGCCCGAGAGGGCAGGGGGACCCAAGACTGTTGGCTGATATTCAAGGATCACCTGCTACATGCTCAGGAGAGATACATCCCTACTAGAAGGAAGTGCTGCAGGAGGGCCAGGAGACCTCCTTGGATGGATAAGGAGCTGCTGAGGAAA
>JAOEHY010028631.1:0-16773 GCA_025447955.1 Psilopsiagon aurifrons | reverse complement strand
ATGCAGTGTTGCAGGCGAATCGTCTGAACAAGGTAAGGTTAAATGCCAATGGTCTGCCAGTGCAAGTCTTTATGTGAAATGCTCTATGGCAATATGGCAAACTGGAATAAAAAAGTGTGTCTTTGGGTCACAGCCTGGAATGTTGCTAGTTAAAAACAAACCTTGTGTCTCACTTTTCCAGTGTTACCTTTTAGTGATTCACTAGACATGTCTAAATATAATTATGTACTTAACTCCAAAGAGAGGTAGTGCAGATGTCAGAGCCCAAGCAGCGACTGAATGTCTCTTCATTCTTAACTGCTCTGGAGGCTGCATGAACTGTGTCATGATTTAGACTATGTCTTAGGTTTGCCTAAAAGTGCCTTGTATGAAAGATGAGCAGAAGTTCTTTTCTGATTATCTGGCTCTGCAGTACAGTTTTTCTCTCCATTCTCTCTCAACACAGAATTTCCTTACAAAAGAGATACTGACATTCCTCTGCCAAGGCAATTGTTTCCCAGTCAAATATAAATTTCATGCCTCTGGCATTATGCTCAATGCTAATAGTTTGGAAAGAGAGATTTCACATCATGATGCATCTTTTGATTACTCTTAAGTTTTAAAAAAAACCCCAAACAATATTGTACCAATCTCCTACAGGAAGTTACAAAATAAATTAATAGTTGTAAACACTCAGGACACTTTAATTTGGGAATTGCTTGGATACTAAAATAAGCTAAAGACAGGAATGCTTCCACTTCTTCGAATGCTGAGCATGTTTTTCCAAATTATCGTGTGGGTAAGATAATACTTAATGGCAAGGTCAGTTTAATGTAAGTTTTGTCTTACCTCCAACTTTGAACATTGACCCAAGGGGTCAGTATTGGGATTGTTCAACATCTTTGGAAATGGACAGTGGGATTGAGTGCACCCTCAGCAGTTTGCTGTCGACACCAAGCTGTGTGATGCGGTTGACACGCTGAAGAAAAGGTATGCCATCCAGAAGGACCTGGACAGGCTCTAAAGTTAGGCCAGGGCAAACGTCATGAAGTCCAACAAAGCCAAGTGTACCTGGGTCAGGGAAATCCCAAGCACAAATACAGGCTGAGTGGAGACTGTCTTTAAAGCAGCCCTGAGGAGAAGGACTTGGGAGCGGGTACTGGTTAAGCAGAAGCTCAACAGGACCCAGCAATGTGTGCTTGCAGCCCAGAAAACCAATCATTTCCTGGGCTACATCAGGAGCAGCATGGCCAGCAGGTTGAGGGAGGAGATTTTCACTGTCTATTCTGTTCTTCCCCCTGGAATAATGCAATCAGTTGTAGGGCCCCCAACACAAGAGGCATGTGGACCTGCTCGAGGAAGTACAGAGGAGGGCCACAAAGATGATCAGAGGGCTGGAGCACCTCTGTAGTGAAGACAAGCTGGGAAACCTGGGCTCGTTCAGGCTGGACAGAAATTTCAAGAGAGAACTTATAACAGTCCTCCGGTACCTAAAGGGAGACTATAGGAAATCTGGAGAGGGACTTTTTACAAGGGCATGTAATGTGATAGGGCAAGGGGGAATGGTTTTGAAGTAACAGAAGGGATATTTAGATTAGACATTAGGAAGAATTTCTTTATGATGAGGGTGGTGATACACTGGCATAGGTTGCTCAGAGAAGCTGTGGCTGCTTCATCCCTTGCAATGTTCAAGGCCAGGTTGGTCGGGGCTTTGAGCAACTCGATCTAGTGGAAAATGTCCCTCCTGCCCATGGCAGGAGGGTTGGAACTGGATGATCAGTAAGGTCCTTTCCAACCCAAACCTTTTTATGACTCTATGATTTATTCAACAGATAATATAATAAAACACACATTTAGCCATGTAGAGTCCAGAGAAATGAAACTTCAGAAGCATGTGGTGATAACTAAATTTATGCATATTTAAATAGTCATAAAAGTTTCTAAAATTTTCCTATGTGACCTGAACAGTATGGATTTATACAAACTAAGATAAATTGTTTCACAAATAGGGAAGTGCAAAAATCAGTATGACCACTAAATGAAATAAGCATACAAAATACTTTTGAGTTTTATATATCCACAGACTAAGCAAATGTATGCAGCATATATAATAAAAGAGTGTTAAAACACGTTTAGTGGAATTGTTTGGCTAAATGTATTTCTTTAGGAAACGGATTCCATTATTAGAAAACTCAGTCACACAATTCCCACTAATCCTAGCTCTTTCATTTCCAATTCAGACTAAAAAGCATGAATACAATACCAGCACATAATTTATATTTCCTCACTGCTAACAGGACTTTCGCTCAATTTCTGCAGGCAAGTGTATCCCTATTGACTTAAAAAAAAATGTTTTAAATTAACTGCTGTTGATGCTTGTGCATGCCATATTCACTAGACGGTGTTTGGGTTTATGCTTAAAATAATCAAAATAATAACACAGAATTAAAAATAAAAACAACATTAAATAAAGAAGGGTCCTTTCCAACCCTATTGTATGATTCTATGATTCTATGACATCAGACTTAATACAGAAGATGTTCATTGGATTAAATGAATATGAATATGTTTTTCTTCCAATTTACAAGTGTATACAGTAGCACATATTTCCATTTTGTCATTTGACTGAAATATTTCCAGTATACCACGGAAAACGCAAACTAGGATTTTTCAATTGATATGACACCATTTCTGCTCATATGCTGGTTTGAATCATAAACTTGATAGACCGTGAACTGACAAGATAAGCATAACTGAAAGAAATGACTAAGTCTGATCCCAGAGAAATTCAGAAGTTTCAATAACTTCAATGAAAACACAATGACAAGTCATTTTAAACTGCCCCAAGACATAAATAAAATCCTAGTTTCATTTGAAAATTCATAACCAAACCAATGTTTGAATTTGACCTTTCTTTACTATTTATTTTCTTACTATTTTATCATTTGTTTCTGTGAAATGATTCATATTATTAAAAAGAACATTCTTAGTCTACATTAACAAAATGAAAACACTGTTATATTTAATATTACCAAGTTATATATCATAATGTAATACATTTGTAATTGGTTTGAAATAGAGCAGTGGAAGTGCTTTAAATGCTTTCCTATTATGCTCATAGGTGCGAACATTTAAAGCGGACTAAGGCATCTGCTTAGATGAGCTGTTTATTGCGTCAGGTCATTGATCCTTTAATGTCACTGATTTTCTTCATAGCTTTTTTTCCCCTTTTCTAAAATATTAATTTTCAGATTTTCCATAAATAATCAAGTTAACAACAAAAAATGAATAAATTGAAAAATTTATTGATAAAAGTATTTAAATTAATGTGATCAAGTAACCACTTAATAGCTTTAGACTAAAGTCTAAACTGCAAGTTAGCTCCTACTATCCGGTCTTGTGATCAACAGCAACCTTCCTGCTAAGAAGAATTCCTACGACAAGACGCTTGCACACACTTCCAGTGGTCACCATTAAAACCCATGTATTTGTTTGTGATCTCTGGGACAGCATAACTATGGCAGAGAGCACTCACGGTTTATTGCAGTTGCTGCTGCAGAGTTGCCTTACCTGCAAAGTCACTTCTAAAGTTAACCATTAAACACCAATTTTCCTCAGGTTAATTTGAAAAAAAAAAAAAAAGCAATCCATTTCAAATAGTTGCCAGGGAAGGAAGACGGAATAATCCTGTGCCTTAACTAGGAAGTTCTAGCCATCAGAGATGTATCATGATCACGGTTTGCATGGCCTTCACCACATTTAACTTTTTTCAAAGCAAATACTTCTATACAGAAGAATTCAGTACTTGCAGAAAACTAATACCAACGAATTGGCTCAAAATTAACGAACATGATTAGAACTTCCACTTGAGCTTTTATATGATTGCAGCAAAAGCCTTTTTAACTTCTCTGGAATCCAGAAAGTGGGAATCTGTAGCAGTACTGCTGTAATATCATCAAGTCAGGTTTATTTATTGTCAAACTGTTCCTCCAGTAGTACACTGTCAAAATGCATAAAAAGAGTACTTGAGATATGCAAAATATGCCACACAGGAAAACAGCACTTAAAGTACTGTAAAATTACAATAAACAAAGTAGCCAGTGAGAAACAATGCTAATAAAAAAAAAATCCCTATGAGAGCAGGACCCCTCAATGAAAATCTGGATGGGACTGAACTGGACTGAGTTGGTGAAACGGTCATCTCAGCTGTCCATACAGACTTTCTTGCAGGTTGTTAATTCTCCCATGGGGGTGTAGTAATAAATTGCTAAGAAACACTAACTACAGCTTGCTCCACTTTTAAAAACTGAGGTTGATTCAGGCTAGTGGAAAAATATGCTGGTCCAGGAACACTGAGACAACATATAATGATACCCAGGCAGGGCAGACGTGGGTGGGCAGCTATAGGTGCCGTTCCTATTTAATCAGTCACTGTGTGGGAATTACTCATTTTTTGCCATCTCCTTTTCTCATAATTGACTGCTGCTCAGTTTAGATTTTACATAATGTATTCTTGAGCTCATTGAAGCCAGGATGTCAAAACCTGAACGTCATGAGAAATTTTTCTTTGTCTGCAAAAGTCTTGGACACGCTCACGATGCAATACAATATGGGTGGGACTAATACCAGTAACTCCTATGATTGTCTTTCACACTCCACTAAATGCAGGTGAGAGTCACTAAATGTAGATGAGAGAAGATAATGAGAAAATTGAACTGTACAGTCAAGCAGACTGGAAGATGCTGAAGGTTATGTTGAAAAAGTTTTTCCCGTAATAGAGAAGAACGTGGAAGGGAATTTGAAACTTGGTAGATCAGCAGAAAGGAGACAGGGTAGGCCAAACTGAGGAAGGTTTTGGGTGATGGGCAAGTTGAGGGATGAGGAAGAAACAGACAACCCTGAGGAGAGTGAAAATGAAGGTCTGTAACCACCACAGAGCACTGGCCCCCAGGGAAATGTACCCCAAACTCAGACCAAAATTCCACAAGCATAGTAGCATACATCTGTTTTACTGTAAAGAATACTAAATTAAGCAATGTCAGAAAATTTGATGTATATACTGTTAAGCTATTAAGTATGGATTTAGCCCGTGCCAACTAGTACTCTTCAAAACAACAGACTACATGATTCAGTAGTTAGTATAAGGATTATTCTCAATAGACAATCATCTTACAGCCACCTGACTTCACAGGACAGGGCAGTTGAATACCAGGGATGTGGGCTGCCTTATGCAGCTACCCTCAAAGCCAGAAGCCATTTTTATTGATAATGATAAACTAGGAGTTTACTCACAAGAAGTGCCAGAACATTGCAGCTAGAGCTCAAATGGCAGCTCTAAAGCTTCCAAGCCTACCTGTGACAGTACCAGAAGACAGCTCATTCTTGGTTACTTTTTTTGCTTGTTTGTTTTTTTAAGTAGGTTCCAGTGGAACATTTAGATTGCGATTGTGTAACTGAAACCAAGTCACAGTGTATACACAAAAGGATGATGGCTTCAATATGCATAGCTACGCTTAATTCAATTATTTTCTAACTTTATAACTTACCTGAAAGATTTTAAACATAAGTCTTCAAATCAAATGCTACACAAGTTTAAGCAATTCTACTGGTGTCTCCAAAACCTACAGATATAGTGGTGTACATCTATATTGGTATACTAAACAGTACCAAAGACATCTGCAATTCAGACACAGTCACTGAAGTAAAGCAGGCATTTTGCTCATCTTTTTTGCTTTCCATGACTCTCAGTCAAGAGAGTATGGGAGAATACAGAGCTCAGGTCACAATTCCTTTACTCACTTTAAAATCTATTTTGCGGAATAGAAAAGATTATAGTTTAAAGACTTCATCCTATCCCTGCGGGGATATGGAACTAGAGGGAGGTATAAGGTTCTTTTTCGGCACACTTTCTCCCCAAGGCAATGGAAGCAGGAAACAAAATTCTCAAACTATCCACAAAGTTTGAGTGTTAATAAATGTAACACAGTGCCAGTCTGAGAAGACTGATGGAAAAAGCATAAAAAGCATAAAAAGGGGAGAGAAAAACATTAGAGAAGAGGGAAGAGATTGCTTATAAGAAGGGAAGGAAAGAAAAGTGGAACATGTTTTTAAAAAAAATCATTTGCCTTTCCTATTACATACTATTTTTTAAATAATTTAAATATAATTTGTACATAAAAGTCAGCTTGATCAAATCCATATGTACCAAGAAAAATTGTATTTTTTTTCTCCAACAGTATTCCATATTTTAACTATGAGTGGTAAGCTGAAGGGAAAGTATTTTAGGCATATGAAAAACCTAACTTTAAAATTTGTTGGGGTTTTTTTCCCTCCTCCACCCTCAGCAGATCTGAGGAAAAAAAAACCATTAAAATTGGAGAAAGAGAAGTCATGTAAACCTTAGGGATAAGGTGACTATAAGCAGTAATGTTGAGAAAGAGGGTCAGAGATGCATTAAGAGATACTTTCCTTACATCTGCAGTCAAACGACTATGGTAACCATGTTGTACTTTAAAAAGCCTTTTCATGAGATTATCAGAACTATCAAAGTTCATTGCTTGTGACATGCCTATTGAAAACAAATTACTGAAGTGCAGTTTTGTGTGCCAACTGAGTCACAACTGCTTAAAAACATTCTTTATCATTTTAGAAATATTCAAGTGAAAGAGAGATATGTAAAGAAAACAACCTCTGTACAGAAGTCCGGCGACACACTGAATAAAAGTAATTAAAGTCAATGTTAGCACAACACACTGATGCAGGAAATTAATATGGGTGCTGTGGGGCTGTGTAAAATGCTTGAGGATCTGGGATTTGGCAAACCTGTCACAAAGGAATGATTAAGGCAGGAAGCTAAGCTAAATTAAGACCATGCAGCAGAACAAAATACATGACTATTTTTAGAAACTGTTGACGTCCACATAGCCCAGGGAAAAAACTGGTCTCCTACTTTCAGTGTAAGTGACAGCAATGCCATCAGGGCAAGCTACAAGGACATAGTGAGAGTAAACGGCAGACAAGTTAAATCTGAGACATATACAGGACAATGTGAAATGATAGCATAGCAGAAGTTCTGGAAAATTCATGTCAAGAACTCTGCTGCTCAGAATCCCCAAAGTATGTTCTTTTGCCAGTTAATGAACATGCCAAAGTGCAAGTTAGACTAGGAAATCTTGGTATCAAGCAGCTTTATGTGAGCTTGAAACTACATAAGAAAAAAACTACATAAGAAAAATGTCAGTATAAATACTGATATAGAGTGGGAATCCTCTATGACGGTCCTAGTTTCAAAAGTGTTGTTCTATGCTTGTCTGTGACACTTGATCACATTTTAAAAGAATTCTTGATAAAGCATAACTGACTGAGCCTGGCTTAAAAATTTAGTGAAAACTAGAATGCTAAAGAAGGTATCAGAGTGTTTCACAATTTTGGAAAGGCTTCTTTGAAAATTGCAATTTCTTTAGTGAGCTGATGATACTACCTCTCATAGCAACAGCACAGTTTCCACATTCTTGCATTTCTTCATGGTTTTTACAGCCATAAGTGTCTGTTTAAAACAATGCTTCACTCAATGAGAAATATTTCAGTTTCTTTAAAACAGTTTTTCTTCTTTTTTTTTATTTTCCTTCCCTAAAAATAGCAGCAGTTTTAACAATCATTAACAGTCAACCTATAAAATATCATGAGAGTTTGGAAGTATTGAAATGAGAATTTGTGAGTTACCACTTGAACCTGAGTATAGTATTATAGAATAGATCACAATATCACAGCATGATTCTGGAAAGATCATAAGAACTGACAAGTAGTAAACATCCATTGAGTTCATAGTTCTTTTGGATTCTTACAATCATGTTGTGGAAGAAACTGAAGAAAGAGGGCGCATCTGTTAAGAACACAGGAGTAAAAACCTTCATTACTTAATTTTATTTCCTTTGAGATGACATGTTAATAGATCAAAAGATTAACAAAAAAAATAAAAAAACCCTGTCCTTATTATATGCAGTCTCATGGTCTTCTACTACCTCCTCTGACTTTTAAAAGAGATTGTCTTAGAGAAAATCAATTGATATACAATCTGCTGCTGTAACTTGCAGTATAATGTAGGAGAAAACAGCAGGCACCACCTTCTCGATAGCAGTACTGTTACGTGTAAGATTTTTAAGAGACCCTAGAACAGCAGTGACCTTCTCAAAATGGTTTAATATTTGCTAATCAAATGAACTTTTTTGTTCTCCTTTATAGAAACAGAGCAGGAAGACAAAGCTTGTATTTTCAGACCTTGCCCAACAGACTGCTCGAGTGTACGTGCTCTCTTAGGTTGCCAAATTAGGCTTACCTAGAGTGTACTGTTTGTCTTCAGAAGGGACAGACAATGTCTGTGGTCTGCTTTTATGGGATCTTTTTATATGAGTGCAAATAATAATGCAAAAAATATTACTCCAATAAAAATAATAACATCAGTGCACACAGTATAGCACCATGTTTGGTCAAAGAACTATCCCATCATTACAAATTCTAAGTAACAGGCTAAAAATAAGTCTTTCGCCGAACAAAGTTCTAGCATCATGGGATTATTCAGTCTCTTTCAGTATTTTTGACCAAACTCAGCTGCCCTTGTAATTCTTCTTTCCCTGGACCAGTTTGCTCTAAATCTTTAAGATACCAACCTAGCAATAGACAATACAAAACCACATTTTCTTACAAAATTATCAGATCACCTTCACTGAGTGTGCATGTCTCCTGCCACTCCTTCCAAGAAGCCTGCTCTGATATGTCTTCTGATCAAGTTTATACATTTCCCGGGGAAGCAGCCGTAGCATCCCCCAGATATCTCAACCCAACACCAGTTCTGCACAGCATTAGACAAGGCAGGCCATGGTAAGGCAAAAACACAGGAAGAAAAGATACAACTTCTGTTCTGGGATCTCTTCCCATGTGTAATAGTTACTCAAGCCTTTAGTGGAGGCTTAGGATCAGGTTGTAGAGAATAAGAACATGGGGTGATTATTCACCACTTGGACTTTCAAATGGTTTACATGGCCAAATTCATTTCTTTCACTTTTTCTTCAAAACTTGTAGCCAACTTTTTCATTTGCCTTCCAAATTTCAAGTCTCTTGTTCAGAAACCTACAAAACTGAAGTAACTGAGAAGAGTATAATATGTCTGTTCATTTAGATATTTTCCCAGAAACTTTATGGTGTAGGCCCATTCCTCATTCTGTATTCTGGAGATAATGAGATCTCAGAGTTGGAAGACTTACCATGCCATACCCATGGTTTTGTTCCCATCTTCTAATATTCATCACTGCAGACCTGTAATTGTTCAACTATGTAACACTGCCATCAGGGGAAATCTGGGTAATGGTTTGTTCAAACAAACCATTGCTTGTAAACAACCAGAAGTGAACTGGATATACAGATTTTCCTCGTGTCTTTCCAAAGTTGTGATATTCTACTTCAAAATTTTCTTTGCACTGTAACTGACAGCACAGGATTCATGACTCCGTCCCTTACACTTCTAACCTTTTTGCTTGTGACATCTTACTGCCTCCACAACTTTCCAATATTATCATAGAATCGTAGAATAGTTAGGGTTGGAAAGGACCTTAAGATCATCTATTTCCAACACCCCTGCCATGGGTAGGGACACCTCCCACTAAACCATAACACCCAAGGTTATGTCAAATCCGGCCTTTATCACTGCCAGCGACGGAGCATTCACAACTTCCCTGTGCCTCACCACCATCACAGTAAAGAATTTCTTCCTCATATCCAACCTAAACTTCCCCTGTTTAAATTTGAACCCGCTACCCCTTGTCCTCTCACTACAGTCCCTGATGAAGAGTCCCTCCCCAGCATCCCTTTAGGCCCCCTTCAGACACTGAAAGGCTGCTACAAGGTCTCCACACATCCTTCTTTTCTCCAGGCTGAACAGCCCCAACTTTCTCATCCTATCTTCATATGGGAGATGCTCCTTATTATTCTTTCAAAGAATAAACAGAGCATCCAATCTAAGACTGAAGTATTAGAAATACCTTACAGTACACAAATGTTCAGAAGCTTGAGCTGAATGAGTTTGTTGTAACTTCAAGTTCTACAGTTTTCTCATTTGTGAGTTTTTAAGGTGAAGAATCACATTTATCAACTTTTGGGCAATTACAGGTCATTTTATCTTGTATACACAAAGTGCTTACTAAACATGTAATTTTTTTCTTCTCCCTTTTAATATTCCAGATACAAGATATACCACAACCAGAAAGGAATTCAAAACCAGAAAACAAAGTGACACTGGAATCAAGAGTGTCCTTCACAAATCTTAATTAAAAAAAAAATAAAAAAAAAATTTTATACCTGCAGAGCAATGCAACCTAACTTCGACCAAGTCTAAGTGGAAAGAATTTAGAGAACTCTCCTGTAAAATGCTGAAAAGTTCTGTGTCAGAGAAGGGAAAATCGTAAGATATGATACATTGCAGGCTGCTGTGTAAAGTCATAAAAGAACATATTTCTCAATATGCAACTCATTTGATGGATGAGCTGTATCCAGGATGAAACCTATTGCTCATAGATAATTTTTTTTTATTATTATGACGTCATTACTTAAATGTGCAATCAGCTTATATTACCTCTATTAGAATTCAGGCACTTCTCCAAGTTCTTCATTTTTACAACCTTTCTTTGAAAAGGATGCATATAAACCTGGTAATGCTTTGTAGGTATTTGTAGCTATCTGTCCTTCACTTATTATACTGACAAATGATGCAGTAAGCTGACTGTGGTTTATATACTGCAACAGATTTGAAAAACTGCTCTTGCTCTTGTTAAGTCAGTTATAAAGTGAGACTTTACTCCCTCCATACTGTGCGCTCTGTAATCTCCCAGGTAGAAACCTTCAGAGATACTGTTCTAAAATATGGAACAAAGCATCTCAGAAATGTGCTATTTGAGACGAAAAATTAGCGGCCCATTAAACTAGAGCATTGACTAATACTCTTTTTTCCTCTACTACTTCTTTCACATTTCACCTACCTATGGCACAACTAGTCTGCTGAAACAAAATTAGGATTCCAGAGAGATCTGAACTGCTGAAATGTTAAACATGTCAGCGTGTTAGAGATCCACGCTTCTGCTCTACAGCAATAAGTAGTACAAGGTCTAACTGTCTCTTCCTGATCCTCAGGTGAAAAGAACAACTGATATCTGTCACATTCAGCAGGCACTGATACTGTGGCTTACCCTGGCAATCCAGGCTGAAATTAAGTACTGCAAGGCCATTCAGAGACTCTGAAACTGCCTTCTAATGGTAGGTATGGCATACAAATTGAACAAAATGTATATAGCTACTGGATATCAAAAGCATTTTGCAAAAGCTAGCAAGAAACATCACAGATTTTCTTATGGATTCTCTTGATAATTAAGCAGATTATGGAAAGAAAATTAAGAAGAAATGCAAATATATACAGTCTAACACGGAAATTTAAGTATTGTTCAAAATGATTTTTCAGTGTCTGCGGTGGGGTTTAGTGAGTGAAGAGCTCTAATCTCCGTTAATATGCTATAGAAGAATATATTTATTTTTCTGTCTGTTATTCCTTCACTAAATAAATTCCAAATTAATAAACAGAAACTCCTATCTGCATGCAACATTTAGATCCAAAATCCCCATTCAAAAAGGCATGAAAAGCAGATGCAGATGTAACTCAGGACATAACTGCACTGAATAACATCAGAATGAGCAACATATTTTGATGCAAGTCAGAAATAGGTAATGCAGATAATATCCTATTGTTTTCAGTGTCCTAATGTTAACTCAGAGTCACCTAACCAAAAGCAAAAGGCCTCCAGCTCTCCAACTATCATTCAAATAGCTCATTTAAGATTAACAATAATCTTTTCAGTTTTATGTCTTGTAGATAAAAGGGAATCAGTAAAGGAAATTAAGCACAGCAGGATTTGATTCAGGTTCAGCCAACCCTTCTATTAATGAAAATACATTAATTCAGCTGGGTTTTAGCAGTAAACTTGGGGTGAGACCATGGCTATAAACCACAGGCAGAATGGCCCTCATTTGGCTTTCACTGTCCTCTAACCTTCCAACCCAACCCACCCTAACTCCTCAGCACATGGACAGTGAAGGAAACTTGACAATCCAGAGCTTAGCATAAAGTTGTACGCCACTTCAACAATCACCTCCTTTCCAAGCTTTCAAGTTAATACAGAGGATGTTCAAAGTAAGAGGGTGGAAGAAGGTACTTAAAGAGGGATGACCAAGGACTATACGAATACACAGGATGATCGCTCATTTGTCTCACCGAGACCATCCTTATCCTTCTGTCCGTGAAGGATCCATTAATGCTACCTAATTTTGTGCAGAGGGACAAGTGTGAGCTGGTAAGACTCAACAGACAGATTCATTTTGTTCTGGGCACTAGAACTCAACCAGACCACTTAAAGATATATGTTTGCACACAGTTTTCTTCCTGAATGAATTCTTCCTTATGCTGCCTGTCAAAAAACATAAAAAGTTAGCTACTCCTTCCTCACTCAAAAAAGAAATGAACAGTATTTAAATTGTATTTAGCAATTACAAACTTTATTTATGTTTTTTTTTACTATGCTATACATCATACAGCTTGCTGCAAAAACATATTTTTACTAGTTCTCCTTTTCACTGAGGGTATCCTATATGTCATAAAAATTAAAATGTTACTGCAGATGGAATTATGGCTACAATTATGGAGGAAGGCCCAGTGCCTTCAGCAACAGAGTAATAAAAATGCTGCATAATAATTTCATTTCCTCACCACATGTTCAGCCAGATTAATTTACACAAGCACACTGCCCTTTCCCTCACAAACCACAGAAACAGTCGCCCTGGAGTGAAAGATAATCACTCTTTATACAGTGTTGTACAACTAAATGGCACGAGACTTTCTCATTGATAGGCAATGATTGTACAGCCAACTGTTGCACAGGTGACTGGATGAAATGTTACTTCTGTGGAAAACCTGACTTCTATGACTTTGCATCAGCAACAGGAAGAAAAATGTTTTTACAAATGAAAACCTACGTGTGAAGCAACTAAAATAACACTGACCAATTTCAGTGGGTAAGGGAAAACAATGACCAAACACAGTAAAACTAAAACTCAGTGCTAATATCAGTTTAAAAATATATGGTGCATATTAAAGTTTAGCATGAAACACAGAAAGTAGCATGAAGAATAAAGTCACTCTGTTTTTAACAGCAATGTAGCTGAAAGCATTTGATGTTTTAAAATGTTATATTGCAATGTCTATCACTAATACTGAAAAGGCTGAGCAAGCATTTATTTTCATATATTCAAATCTTCATAATTAATATGATTTACTCTGAATATGGAATGAATTAGATGTATCTCATACATCACAGGCTATTTACTGTTTTAAAAGAATATGATTTTGGTAATGACCATATTACATAATTTTCTGTCCACTTTATGAAATTAGATGGAGTTAAACAATGAAGATAAAATCTATAGCCATATCAGGTATCTGAAAGAAACCCCAGGTAACTTACAAGTGGCAACTGTTAATTAACTTCTCCTATATTTTATTCATTCTCAAATTTGCTCTTTTATGAATTCTACACAAATCTACCAGCCACCAAGAATATTTTACAATACCTTGTTTTGCCTCATTTTTTCAGAGTTTCACAGATGAAATTTTGTCTCTGATAACTTCAGTGAAAATACTGCCATTATATTGAAAGACACTAAGAGCTTCACAATTCTCAGCAAGTTAATTTGTGGTTAACAGGAAGGTGTTGAGTCTTACTATATTTTCACATACCCATTAGGATTTTTAAAGCCATAATAACTGATAGAACTAAGGAATCACCCCCTAACCCCTGATTCTGTAACAAGGCATTGTATACAATGGTACAGTCATGATACTAAAGTTCCCTCAGTCTCACTTGCACCACAGTTGTAAGAATAGGGACTGCTGTTGGGAGAAGAGTCTTCTGGATTTGTCCTCCATTGGGAGACCAACATTCCACTAGCCTGACAATCTACTTCCTACAAAGTATATGGCAGTAAATATAACTAATGTTTTCACTTACATAATTGACAGTAATGACACTTCTTTTCATAGTAATTGAACAGGCATCTGTTACAACCCATCAAAAGAGCCTTGCTCACCAAAATGCTTAAGCAGAAATAACACGTTCTGATTTTCAAAAGAAACTATCATTCATTATGACTACTATAATGGCAATATGCAGCAATATTAAAACAACATGCTTTTAAATTATCAAATTTTTTTTAGATTAAATAGGCACAAATTAAGATTATGAAATTAAGAAACAGCAAAAATGAACACATTATCTCCAGTGAAAAAAACCAATATTTTGCATTTTTGTGGCCACTAATGATGATTCAACTGCACTACAATGCTGTTTATAGGGTTTGATTACAATTTATAATCTTTCATATGCTTCTTTCTGAGACTGAAAAATTTTTATTTATTTTTGAAATTTATGGCACCTAGCTCAGTCGCAAATTTACTACTACACTAAGCTCATTTAAAGGACATCTTGCCCATTTTTTTAAAATAAATGTGATTGAAAACGATTTTCAAGGACTTTTATCAGTTACGTTTTATCATCTGTACTGCAAAGTTCATTCTGGGGCCGAAACGAGGGTTCGCTCTCTGACATGTATGAAACCACGTGTTAATGGCAAAACCAAATTCTTTCTACCTGTCTTTCTATTTCAGTTTTGGAGACAAAACAGTTACGGTAGCTTAAGCCAGAGTTGGATCAGCAAAAAATGCTTTAGAACTAACTCTCTTAACTTTTGTGGAATTTGCACTTTAGTCATTCTTGTTACTTCAGTAATAAGTAAGCAATAAACTGATTAGCAGAGATGTGGCATAGAAGGTCAATCTGGCTCAATCTTATCAGACAAAGAAAATACTGTGAAGTTGATAGTAAACATGCTAAAAGTCCGAAAGAGAAAAGAGTAATTTTCTCAAATTTGACAAGTCATATCACTGTTATCCCAAATTAGATTCAGCCTATGATTATCAATCCATAGGCACCAAAGCAGTATCTTTTAATTGCACTTCTGTGCCATAATCTGGCTTTTTCCAGCTGCATGAGGGTCTCTCCTGTTCACCATGTTTTCAAAGACTTTTTAAATCAGTACAGGCACTTCTATGACACCAGCAGAGCAACAATTTGATGGATAAAGGTCATATATTTTGGCCCTAAAATAGTCACCTAAACAATCTCATAGTCTCACTCTTATTGACAGAAAGGTTCTTGTAACCTGGGACCACATTTTCTCCAAATCTATTAAAAAGTTTCTACATTATTTTTTTTTTTTTTCTGAGCCTTTTTTAATGCTCCCTAATGCTTTGCCTCATATGTCATTTTTCAGTAAGGGAAAGATCCCACTCCAGGTGTGTTTTGGCTTCCTTTTTCAGGAAATTATTAGCGAAGGCACTATCATCCACAGTTCCCACTTACATGTAAGATGGTTATTAACTTCCTGGTGATCTTTCCAGTAGGCACCTCTTTCTCTAGATAACAAGGACAAGTTCATGGTTAAACCTCTGGTCTTTTCTAAAACCTCATGGAAGCAATATCTGACATCTCTTCAAATTGCAGTGCGGCAGACACTATGGATGGAAAAAGCTTTAACAAGGGCAAAGATCAAAAATATTGTAAATAAAATAAAAATAAATATAAAAAATTAGCAACACTATTTTAGCATTTATCTTTCAGCAGGTATTAAAGAATAGTTACAAGAGATATGCAATCCCAAAATCTGGGTATTACCATTCACTGCATTCAATTATTAGTAATATCAGCAGAATTAGTTGAGGTTTTCCTCAACAAATAGAAAAACCAACATAGTAGATTCAATATTTATTTCTTAATCAAAATTTAATTTCTGTCAGCCTTTTGTTTTTGCAAAGTGCTTCAAACCTCATTCAGACTATATAAAAGCAATTAATTAACTGGGTCACAGGTTTTGATAGGACTTCTGGAATACTAGCATTAACCTAGTAGTGATTTGTACTTTCATACAATTGCCTGTCATTTTTAAACCTCTGAACTAAAAATTAAATTAAAGTGCCCTCTGTTTTTGCTTTATTGTAGCTTTCCTACATGTTCCAGTTTTTTAGCACAGCTGTCTGCCACTGCATATAATATGCATTAGTGCCATCACTACCAAGCAATATGTGCAAATTGTATGTTCCTATTTTGGAATACATTCGACATATAAAAGCAACCTAGATTTTTCAATAAGCAGGAAATGTGAAACAGAGGGGACTTCTGCAGCTTAAATTAGTGCTCTGGGTTTCCAAATTCAACAAAAATCAGAGCAACAAAACCAAACTCCAAATCAAAATTTTAATGCCAGACGTTAAGTTAACCTTACTGAAAATCTCATTCAGGTTGTATATTCCTCAATGATATAATTTATCTTTGAGAAATATAAGTAAGATATAAATAAAAGTTTGCCCTTATAGCAGAGTATATTTATCAGTAGGAAGAAGCCTACCAAAGAAATGAAAATGAAAGGTAAAGCCAAACGGATATGTATTCTATGTGTCAGAGTTACTAAGGTGTACTTCCAGTCACACGATACGCATGACTAAGACATCCATTCACTAAAAGGTGAATAAATACTTCTTACTGTTGTATGCATCAGATTTCTTACTGTTGTATGGGTCAGATCTTTCAAAACAAATACTTCTGCAAAATAGCTGTATGCACTTTCAAAGTTCCTTCTTCCTGTACTAGC
>JAOEHY010028630.1:0-49321 GCA_025447955.1 Psilopsiagon aurifrons | reverse complement strand
CCCAGCATCCCTATAGCCCCCTTCAGATACTGGAAGGCTGCTCTGAGGTCTCCACACATCTCCAGGCTCAACAGCCCCAACTTTCTCATCCTATCTTCATACGGGAGGTGCTCCGGTCCCTGATCATCCTCGTGGCCCTCCTCTGGACTTGTTCCAACAGTTCCATGTCTTTCTTAGCTGAGGACACCAGAACTGCACAAAATACTCCAAGTGAGGTCTCACGAGAGCGAAGTAGAGGGGCAGGGTCACCCCCCTCGACCTGCTGGTCATACTCCTTTTGATGCAGCCCAGGATACAGTCCTGAATTGTCACTGTAACTGTGAATCAGCATTTGGAATGCCATGGACCAAGCCCCAATTACCGCGACAGCTTTAGGAACCAGAATCACAGTGGCTCAGTTGGACCATGTTGGTTTAGATATCATTTTTCTTTCTCATTTAGTTTCTCCCAGTAGCATCAGGTCTGACATACCAGTTAGAGAAGGTAGGTACTGGTGTGCTATCTGTTCCCCATTTGCAGCGGTTCAGATGGTTTTGTATGGGGCTGCACAAATGTCAATGCCAGCAGCTGGTGATAAAATATAAATAGAATGGGCTGGGCAATCTGGGTCTTGTTCTGCTTCTCTCAATGAGCAGCACTACTAGTGTGGCAGAAACCAGAGAGCAACTTGTGGCTTGAAGCACCGGCTGTGGTGGCCAGGTTTGGGCTGGAGAATGAGGGCCTTTGGTGAGTCTCCAGGCACTCATGAGTGCCTGGGGCAGGACTCATTTCTCCGTCACAGCTTACCCAGGCAGCCAAGGGTATTTTTCATCTTTCAGGAGGCTGCTATTACAAATCAATGTTTTAGAAAGCTTAGCCAAGCCACTAATCCATTTCTCCTTGCTCCTTGTAATTAACTTGTCTTTAGATGACAATGTGGTTCCTATAAGAGATCTTAAATGTCTGGGAAAGGAGTCAAATAGGCACAATGCTGCCACAGTGTCCCTGCTTGTAGAAGGTCTGCTTTGGGATTCAAGCAGCAATTAGAACTTGGAGCTGAGATACCCTACACTTTTCAACATTCCTGCTCTCGGCACAGGCAACTATTTTCACACAGAGTCCAAGGGAAAAAAGAAATCACTGCAATAACTCAAATCCTGTCAGAGGCATTGGCTTTGCATGAGCATCCCGGGCAGGGGGAGAGCTGCGTAATGCCGAGGCCGGTGCCTGGGGCTTGGCCTCCTGCCCTGGGAGTGGAAGCCGCCTTCAGGAGCCGCTGCTGCAGAGCTGGGGCTTGCTCGCAGGGACACATACCAGAGCCCTGAGAGCTGCGGGGCCAGGCGAGCAAACAGAGCACATTGCTGTCATTCCTGTGTGCTCCCTGGACTTGCCCAACAAGCGCCTTTGGCCCATGAACGTTAAGACCCTGCTGCTTCATTGCAAATGTCTCTCCCAAGCATAGCCCTGTCCCCGTGGGACTGCATCAACACAGCCTGCCTGCAGCCAGCGCTAGCCACCAGCCTCCTTGTAACACCCCAGTCCTCCCTGCATCTCACTTTGCAAGAACCGGGTGCTTCCCCGAGTAAGGCTAAAGCGGCCCCAGGGCCCCGTCTCCCTTACCTTGGAGAGGATGCAGAGGAGGGAGAGGAAGAGGAGCTGCTTCTCCAGCTGGAGCCTCATGCTGCTCTCCCCTCTGCCACTGCAGCACGTCACCCCCCAGGCAGTTTGGAGGCAGTGGCGTGTTCGCAGGTTTTAAAGCCCCGAGTAGGTCCTGCTGGTGTTTATACTCTCCCTGCTCTGATGTCACTCACAGGCTCCAATATAAACATGAGTAGGTTTGGACAAGCCTCAAGATTCTCTTCTTTTTTTTCTTTCCTTCGTTTTTTTTCCCTGCCCACATTCCAGCTGCCATTTCCACTCCCCTCAAGGTGAGAATGTGCTGTCCACCCAGACAAGGGAGGGAAGGCATGGGACACTCTCCCCAGGGAGCATGGGAGAGGGCTGGGGGGGGATGAACCAGCTCCTCGCTGTTCATTGCAACCAGGAGGGAAGCTCCATGTCTCCTCCTACTCATCAGGGTCTGCACAGGCGGAGCTGCGGTCTTCCTTCTGGGCTTGAAGGGTTTGGCAGGGCTGTCCCATGGGACATTCCCAAGCAGGAACAGGGCACCCACCCCTGTATTTTATGCTGAGCCGAATGCATGGCAGGCTGTGGGAGAGGAGTGAGCTGATCCTGAAGTCAAGGGCAGGATCCTGCCCCTCCATCACTGGGGACAGTGCATGACCAGCTCAGGCTGCAGCAGTTTCCCAGGCAAGCTCTGCAGGCAGCAGAGATGTGTTTCTCTCTGTTTCTCTATCACAGCCAGAGCTGGACAGGGATTTGCTGCGGTGGTGCTGCTGCCACAGCACCCCTGTCCTGTGTGGGGCTGTGGCTGCCCAGGGAGGCTGCAGGGGCAGGAGGCCCTGTGATGAACATTATGTTTCATCCTGTACCCTGTTAGCATGGTGCAGGAAGGCTGCAGTCTGGCCCTGGTGATTTTAACCCTTGCAACCCCAAGGTTTCTGGAGCTGAGCTCCAGAAAATCATGTCCATCTTAAGCAACATGAGAATTTAAAATCCAAGCCTGGGGAAGAGCAGTGGGTGCTCAGCAGTTGCCTCCTAATGTTTTACCCCTTGTCAGTCTGCCCTGTGTGAGCTTTCATCTTGGCCACTGTGTCTGGGGGATGCAAGACTGGCTCTTAGGACGGGAAAACCTAAACATCCCAAGGCCTTCAGGGAGCTGAGCTCCTTCTCTATGTTTTCACCCCCTAGATCTTATCACAAGATGTAAGGGGAATTTGTGAGACCAGAGCTTGAAGGAAAGGCCTGAGCTCACACAGAGATGCAGGATGCCCTGCAGCTCTCCTGGCTCCTCTGCTGCCCTCAGCTCTGACACTTGCTATAGCCTGGAAGCCAGGGCATGGAGCAGGGAGGGCAGAGCCCGGCAGGGAGGAGCACACAGCCAGAGCTCTCCTGTTACCACACGGATGCTCTGCTCTGGTTTTGCTTCGTTAGCTACAATTGGTCTGTTAAGGAGGTCATGGCAGCTTGTGGAAATACCAGGACACCTTCCAAAGGCGGCTGTCACTTATCCATGCGCTGCTCCTTGTGTTGGAGCTCCAGTTCCCTGCACCACCCAAGCCATGCCTGGAGGTCCAGGGGTCTGCACTGGCATCCCTGTGTGCTACAGGGGAGGTGTGAGGAGCGCATATTGTTCCATCCTTACTACCAGGGGGGGTTCGGGCTCTACCAACAAGCCAGAAGGTTCCATACCAAAGGCTGGAGCCACATCCTCTGGTGTTGCTTTCTCCTGCACTCCAGGAGCTGGTGCCCTCCCTCTGGCTACCACTTTTCGATGCTGCAGCTCAGCCAGACATCCTGGAGGTGGCTGCGGTGCCTCTGTCAGCCAAAGCAGCGATCCAGCCTTGCTGCAGGGGGACAGGGAGCTCAATTAATTATTCCAGGCTTGTATTTGTTAGGGACTCCTGGGGAATGGAAATTACTTCATTCCCCAGTTAGAAATCAGGTGACAAGTGCTGGTAAGGGAAATAAAAACCTCTTGTTGCCCACAGTGAGCAGCTCTGGGAGCAGTCAACAGCTCCATGTGTGAGGCTTTGGGGGCAGTGGGACACCCCATGCGGGCTAGGGCTCAGGGCTACCCAGGGGAGCCCACTGGCCATTAACCCCCTGCCTGTCCTCTCTGGGGTACAGGTTTGGCTCTTTGGGGTAGGGACCCCTTATTTATCCTCTCCCTCATCTTGGAATAAGAGGAGACATTAATTCACCATCGCCACCACCACCTGATATCGCTGAGATTTTGCTTTGGTAAGATGACATCACTGTGGTGCTATGGCATCACCAGGAAGATAGCAGTCAGCTGCAGCACCGTCAAGTAGCCAGACAGGGGCCAAACCCACGACCCCATACCTATCCACCTCCCATTCTGCAGTTGCCATTGGCAGTCCCCAGCGGTACCTTGCTGGGTTTTGGGGATGCCCAGAGGACCTGGCTGGAGGGGCACCCACAAAGTCTGCCCAACTCTGCCTTCCCCAGGAGGCTTTTCTGTGGGTGATAGGGGCTTGAATTCCCTTTTCCTGACTCCCCAGGTCTCAGATGCCTGCCCAAGTCGCTGTTCTGGGGCTGCAGGCAGGGCCTGGCAGAGCAATACAGCCCTTGAACAGGCTTTGATTTGCAAAGCTGCATGAGAGCAGCACGTTAGCAATTCATTTTGTAGATAGTCAGTTATAACCCTTCTCCTCTGAAGCATGTAGCCCATATGTGTTCTGCACCATACGTGTGATTTCATAGCTAGTAATTAAGTCCATATGTTGTGCTCTGCAGTTTCCATGGTATTATCCTCATTTTTTTTTGGGGGGGGGGCTGTAATATTTGGGGTTTTGTGGTCAGTTGTGCAAGAAAATAGTTGATACAGGGATCTGAATACATCTCCTTTGAGTTAGCCCCTGGCAAGCTCTACTGTTTCTATAGAAATGAAGGAACTGACCCAGTGAATTTACATTTTAGACAGCTGGGTTTTTTCATGTCTGTGCCATTTAACGTGCCATCATGAATAACACTGTAAAGCTCTCATTTGAGCACCCTGCTCGGCTGAAATTGCATCCATCTGTGATGGATATAGACCATATTCTCCCTTGATCCCTTTCCTTTGCTCAGGACTCTCTCCTTCTTTACACTGTGTGTTGAACACCCTCGCTAGAGCTGGCTGAAGTCAGACCTAGATCTGGACTTCCCTGTTAGGGATCACCTAGGCTGTCCTGGGTCCTTGCTGTTTATCTTCATATCCACACTCAAATCATGGGTCAAGGGTGATCCCAGCTCCATTCCTTGGTGGGAAGGATGTTCCCTTTGCTTCTGGGCACTCCTGGCTCAAATCCCTGCTGCAGGGTGGCAGGGCTGCCTATGGAGGGTGAACAGCGCTGGTGGAAACGCTGGACAGACACTCAGTTTGGAAAAGCCAAGAGTCCTGAGCTGAAAAGGAGATGTTTGAGGTCTCCCTCGGCTGTTGGACACTTTGGGTGGCTGCTGGCTGTTGTTCATGAGACTTCTGGAAACACCATGGCTTTGGGAAACTTTGAAATACCTTTGTTCTTGGCAGGACGAGAAAGTTGTTTCCTACCCAGAATGAATCCAGCTCCAGTTTCAAACAGTAAGAGCCGAGAGAGGTGATGATGGCCATTTCCATCCCTGTCTGGCTATTTTTATTCCCTCTGGTTCTCACACCTTACCTGGACAGCAGAGCTGGGTTGGGAGGACTGACCACCCCAAGGGACAAGGGATGGGCCAGGCAATCTTTTACCTTGAGGTCACTGCTTCCACCCCAGACCCAGGCTAGGAGAGACTGAAAGTATTTACCATCTGGTGCCTGGCCAAGTGACTTATGAGAAAAGAATTCAGGGCTCCATCCAGATTGTGATGGTCAGGCAACTGCATCAGGAAACCTCGGCTCCATCTGGGACCAGCTGACCCCACCGAGCTCCCAGCCACTTCAGTGATCCCTCCCCAGAGGAGAAAGGGTCTTTGGGATGGGGAGCAGTGCATGGTGCTGGATCCTTCATCATTTCCCAGGCATTTTGAATTAGGTTTTGTTAGAAAGAAGCACTGATAAATGGCACTCAGTTCTAGTCTCAGAGTTTGACATTGCCAAGAGGAAGGAGCTGAGTGATTACATGGGAGCAAAGGGACAAGAAAGAGCTGGCTTAGCCAAAAGTGTAGTGAGATCTCATCATTCAGACTGAGGGGCTTCTCATTAGTACAGCCCAGCCTGTATCAGCTGTTGTGACAGGATGATGCTTTTCTTAACAGACGTCGTCAAACAGTAATCCTGTGGGGGGGTTATTTTGCTGCAGTCCAGATGAGCAATTCATAATTGTCCCCCTAACTTAAACATTCAGATAACCAGAGAGCAAGACTTTCATTAAACAAAGCCTGGAAACTTCAGCCAGAGGAGTCTTTCCATTGTTATTTGGAAAACAGTGTCACAAATCATCACGTATCAAACATGATGATCCTCTGAGAGCTTATTTTGGTATCAAACATCATCAAACATAAGAGCCTTTTAGAAAATCTCACTACAAGTTTTGTCTTACAGACAAGATATAAACCCCAGATCCTGACCCTGTGTGGCTCCTGACAGGCCCTTGGTATTTTCCATGGCTAGATCATGTTTCCTGATCAAATTGCTCATTCTTTTGACTATCTCTGTTTTTCTTGTGGTTTCAGGCTAAAATAGACATGTTTTTCCTTCTGTTCTTGTCTTGCTCGAGCGTGCTGTGTGCTCTGAAGCAGCTGCCATGTCCCTTGCAGCATCAAACAGGTTTCAAATCGAGGCACGCTCTAAGGTGATGATACTTTAAGGTCTCACCAAACTCCTTGTAATTGCAGCCAGCTTTGCTTTGGGAAGGGAGAGGTTGGGTGATGTCGGTGTTTCCTTCCAGCCCTGTTTCCTGTGACTCTGGGAAGACCTTTGAGGATGCAAGTGCTGCACCTCTGCAGTGGTGAGTGTTGTGCCTGGGAGCGAGTGGTGCTGGATGAGGTTTGGGTGACCCGAGCCGTGTCTGTTCCCAAACGTCACAGCCCTTCACATCCCCAGGGCCTTGGCTTGCCATCAGCAGGAGCGCTTTGACCCAGCGGAGGTCAGAGCACTGATGGATCCAGGGAAAGGAAGGTGACAGCGCTGGGACAGGATGGTGCTGGGAAGGGGACATTGACCTGGGGCAAAGATAGCCTTCCTCAGCTGGCAAGCTCCAATGGATGCTCTGCAAACTCCTGGTTGTCACTGGGACCTCCCCAAAGACCTTGTGCAGACATTTTTAGCACCCTTGTTTGTTGGAAGGAGCCTGGCTTGTGCAGGGTCTGAGCAGGACTGAAGCCAGTTCAGCTACCTTGTACTGGTGCTTCTTCAGCACCCAGCACTTAAACCACCAAAATGACTGGTCAGCACCCAAACCCAGTTGCCAAGGGGACCTGCTGCTACCCCCCTGGGATCACACCAAAGGTTTTGGGAGTGAGTCCTGCTTCCTACCCCCACCCCAGGGAATAAAGCAAGGGCTGGCCTTGCTCTCCATCTTCGGAGCAAGCCTAGAAAGGCTGAGGCGAGTGATGCCTCCATGTGCAGAGAGGTCCCAGGCCCCCAGCCCTTCCCTCTGCCACTTCCCAATACCAGAGACATCTGGAGACATCTCCCAAGCACGCACTCCACATGAACCACCTCCTCATATCCACATCCCAGCCAAGTCAATACAGACATGACTGAAACCTTCAGTGTCTGTGTGGGATCCAGTTGAGGAAAACAAACCTCTTGGTCTCACCATGGTTATGAAAGCAGCGATGTTGCCTGGAAAGTATGTACCAGTGAGCAAAGAGAGCTGCTGTGTCGAGAGATGAGAGGGGAGGAGGTGGGAACCAGCTCAAATATGCCTCAAAATCAAGGGAAATTATTTCTGATGAACGTAATTACTTCGGCTCCAGCCCTGATCAATATGAGGAGCTAAAATGCTCATAAACTGGCCGAGAATGCGAAGTATGCAGCATGATTTGTAAAGGGTGTTTGGCTGGGCCCACTCTCACCCAGCTGTCAGGCTGCCCATGGGGCAGGGTGACCTTCTGCTGGGGGAGCTGGAGAACAGGGGCTTGCTAATTGCAAACTGGTGGCCCCAAAATGAGAATCTGCCATGAAGGAGCAGGGGGGAGGCTGCCTCATGCAGGTCCTGAGCCTAATGAAAAGCAACCAGGCTGCTTGGCTGGGCTTCTTTTGTGCTCTGACCACAGAGCAAGAGCCAAGACTGGCCCTTTACAGCCAAGCTGCCTTATGCTGGCCCTGCGGTGTGGGGAGGTTTTGGTGGGCCGGCTCTGCGGGGCCCTACAAGGCTGGAGACCTGCAGGGTCTGACCACAGGGAAGAGCTGGATGGGATGATGTCCCCAGACCTTGTGCTGGCTGAGCTTGAGCTGTTGTCAGGTGCGGTGTCAAATCCTTCCTGTAGTCCTCAATGAAGACCTTTTGGGGTTGGATTCCCACCTGCTGCAGGGCTTTGGGGTAGGAAGTACAGAAAGGGAGTGTTTGACCAATGGAGCTGTCTACACCTGGCTATCTGGGGCTGGTGATGGCAGCCTGGCTTTGCTTGGCTTGGCTTGGCTAGGCTTGGCTTCTCTTGTTTCAGCAGCTGCTCCTGGCCAGGCTTCCCTCTCTGGCTGGGAGTCAGCCAATGCCCCAGAGGGCACAAGGCAGCTCCTCTCGTGGACCAAACTCCAGGAAGAGAAGTGCAGCCCAGAAGCACTGCGGGTCAGGACAGGTGTCTGCTCTCCCTGCTTTGGCTGAGCCCAACCATGGACATCTCTTACAGGTACTGCCAAGGCAGCATCTTAGAAGGTGGAGAGCATCATGTGCATGGGGCAGCCAGGCTGCTCTTCAGCCCTTGCTAATGGCCCAGGCTGGAGGAGATGTTCTGAGGTGCTTTTGACTGCAGTACATCCTGCTCATGCTGCATTTCCAACATTATCAACATCTCCTTCCTGGGGCAGGGAGCTCCCCAGGCCACATGGAGAAACACAGCTCTCCCTGTGCTGTGATTTTGCTGGAAACCACATCCAGCACAGTGTGGTTGGGGTTAGGAGAGCTGTTTCCTCGGCGGTTGCCTTCACTCTTACCCTGCCAGAAGCTGACCGCATTCAAAGCCCGGTTTTCCTTACACCCCCTGGTCCCACTGAGCTGTGGTCTGCCGCCTGAGCAGCAAAGCCACTCGGCTGGCCTGCCATCAGCAATCGTGCTCTGGATAACCCATGTGAGAATTAAACACAAACACTTTGCAAACCGCAGTCCTTGAGTGCGAGGCAATGAGCAGAGAGCTGCTGGAGCAGAGGAAGAACCTCATTGTTGCGCAGGCAAAGCCAAACCAGGCTGGGATGTGCAAGCAGAGAAGGGACAAGTGCAGGGCTGTGGCTCCAGGGGACAGCAGCCACCCTCTATGTGTACCCTTGGCTTTGAGATCTCACTTTCCTGCTGCTGCTGTTCACCAGTCCCATGTGTGATCCCCATCACAGAGGTGGTGCTGGGTGTGAGAGGAGGGTCCAGTGGTGCAACCATTGCTGCAGTCCCTCCCCTGCAGCTTGGCCTGGGGATGCTCTGCTCAGACCAGGGTCTCTGCAATAGGGCAAAACCATGCCTCCAGCCTCTGCTGCTGCTGCCTCTCTCCCTCAAACCCATGCCTGACAGTGCCACTGTACCTTCCCCTCCATCACACTCACCCTTATGCCACCTTTGATGGCACCAGAGGTGCTACAACTCATGGAGAGGCAGCTTGAAGGTTCTCTCGTGATGTGCAGCTTCTGCTTGGACCTGGCCATGTCCTCCACAGCCTGGTTGTCCTCCCTGTCCCCACACTGGATCACAGGCACCTGCTTTGAGCTGGCTTTCCCGTCCCAGGACTTTCTGCTCGCTGGGCTGGTCTGTGGGGTGAGAGCCCGGCTTCTCTCTTCCTGCCTCTGAGCTCTGGCCCCTGTTAACATCTGCAAGGAAATAGCTGAAGGTATTGAAAGGGGAGGCAGGAAACGCTCCCAAAACCCATTTTTTCCCCTAAATATAATGACACTAATGTTGTTTGCAGTGTTAAAAATAGAAATCCAGGGAACCTGCCTTTTTCCTGTTTGCTTTAAACTCTCACTTTCCTGCCCGTCTCTGTGTTCTGGGAATCTGTGTGAAAATAAACCCAACCAAGAAGATCTCAGCAGTGTGCAAAGCGAAGCCAGATGGGTTTGGCCTTGGCTCCACCTCCCCAAGCGGGGCCATGTCCTGCTGTGCAGCACAGGGAGCTCGAGGCTGTGGTCCCGGTGGAATCATGCGCTCACCCCACTCTCGCTGGGTGTCTCTGGCAGCATGGGTCTCTCCTGCACCCTGTGTCCTGGCGCTGGTCACTCTCCTGGCTTTCCCAAGTGTCTCTGCACAGTGATTCAGCTCCAAACAGTGCTGCTGTTCCTCTTTCTGTGGCTGACAGAGCCGTGCTTGCACCCAGGGCTGGATCTGCTACCACAGGAGCCCTGGGCAGAATCCCCCTGTGCCCACCTCTCCCGTTGTAGCCGTTTCTCCTGATGCCTGTGGCTGGCCCCAAGCACATCCCTCCATCACACACTGCATGTGCCCATTCCCATGTCTCCCTCCCAGCCTCCATCAGTGCACTGGGAGGATTTTGCTGCCAGTCTCCCACCAGCTTGTTAAAGAGCAACGGCCTTGCTCAGCGCCTGCATCACTGAATTCAGAGGCTGATGGATTCAAACTCACTTTGGCAGTGCTGAGCCAGGCCAGGACACCCAGACCTGGAAGGATCAGGATGTGGGAGCCAGCTCCCAGTCCTGTATGGGGAAAAGAGGAATGTTGGAGCGCAGCAAAGCAGGCGGGGAGATGGTGTCTGAGCAGCAGCATGCCTTTCATTCAGGAGGCAGCGCCGCACGCCGGGTCAGCGCGGCTGCCCGCCTGCTGCAGGTGCTCAGATGAACAGCGAGGCACTCATTTCCAGCACAGCAAACCGGGGCGTGCGTGTCTTGGATGGAGGCTGCTGCCTGATTGATTACAGGCTCAGCTCCAGGTGCCTCGGGAGAGTAAGTCCTGGCACGGGATGAGAGGCGGGCGCGTGTACGGATGGATTGCGGCGCGCAGAATGCTGCATTGTAGTAACACTGCCTGGAATGCGCCGAAGCCGGGAGCGGAAAGGATGAATGAGTCCTCGTGCCTGGTTTGCATTCCTCTGCCCTCCCGGTTCCAGTGAGCAGCCCTGGGCTCTTGGGCTGCCTTGGAAAGCCTCGAGGCAGACAAACTCCAGCCTCTGGAAGCGTTGCTGGCACTGGGCTGGCAGAGCACACTGAGTGCATGGCAGTGCTGGGGACTGTCTCTGCTATGCTGCAGGTGCCACGCTCCATGCAGCATCCCTCAAAAGCCTGATCTTTGTAAGCAGTGGTTTTCTGTAATGGGGTTGGCGTCAGGTTGTTCTTCCAAAAGCCTTTGGTTAGCTGGGGATTTAGGGTTTAAAATGCCCCAGACTACCATGGGCCACTTTTGCAGAGCCAGTTCTCCTGCATGTGGCTGGGAAGTCTGCGCTTGAACTGGGCATGTTGTGATGTTAAAAGCACTTCCACAAAAAGCTGTCCCAAGTTTCCATCCCTTTAAGCTGCTTTCCTGGCCCTGGCATGGCCTTGACCGCTGGTAGCCAGCACACCTCTTCTGCAGCTTTGTGCCTGCCTCTCCCCTGCCAGGCACGTCTGGTCCTGGTAGTGGCTGCTCTCCGCTGTCAGTGAATGATCAGGTCTTTCTGCTGTGGTGTGTCAGCACTGTCCAAAGGGGCCACCGACTTGCAGAGAGTGACAATGTCCTGGGCTGGTGAATCATGCCTGCTGCTAACAGGACACCCCTGCTGAGGGGCTTTCATCAGAGCCTTGCTGACTGTGCTTTCTGGGGCTCATTTGGGCACCAAACCTGGGGTGGGAATGGGATCCTGACCCCCCACCTGGTGCTGATCAGCAGCCTGTGATGGTGTTAACTGGGGCTGAACCACTGACAGAGGAAGACGTACAGCCATGGACCCTCATATACAAATGGGAGCTGAACTGCAGGGACTTCCCAGGCTTTTCCCTTTGCCCAGTCCTGCTGCTGACCTACAAGATACCCCATCTACAACTGATATCTTTGGTATGAACGGGGAATTGGTCACAGTCCTGGCATCCTATGAAGATGCTCTGAGGGTTGGGGCCAGCTGTGCTCTGGAAACAGGGTTCAGCCTGGAGAAGAGAAAGCTCGGGACAGCCCTTAGAGCAGCTCCCAGTGCCTAAAGGGACTACAAGAAACCTGGAGAGGAACTTTCAACAAGGTTCCTGTAGGGACAGGACAAGGGGGAATGTTTTTAACCTGCAAGAGGGGAGATTCAGGTTTGACTCAAGGAAGAAGTTCTTTCCTGTGGGGGTGCTGAGGCGCTGGCACAGGGTACCCAAAGAAGCTGTGGCTGCCCCATCCCTGACAGTGTTCAAGGCCAGTTGGACACAGGGGCTTGAAGCAACCTGCTCCAGTGGAAGTTGTCCCTGCCCATGGCAGGGGGTTGGAACTGAAGTCCCTTCCAACCCAAACCATTCTGGGACTCTACAGTGGAGGATGACACTGGAGAAGAAAATGGCTCTTTGAAAGGACTTCAGCCATAACCTGTGTATTCAGATGCTCATCCTCTTTTCCCCAGCCAGGCCTACAGAGGAGCTGCAGGTCCCAGGGGCGGCGGGCAGCGATCTCAGGGTACATCCCTCTGCTGGCCAGCTTGAACAGGGACCATCGCCCCGGCGCCGGTCCCGCATCCCCTGCCCCGCCGCAGCGCTCGGGCTCTGCCTCCCTCTTGTGGCCGCTCCGCTGGAGCTCCGTTGGGCGCACGTCGGGGCTGCCCGCATCTCCCTGCAGCATCCTGGTGCTGGGATCCCGGCTGAACCCCGGCACCCCGCACCCAGACCTGCACCCCGGCATCCCGGACCTGTACCCCGGAGACGGATCCGCATCCACACGGGCTCATCCTAACACCGTCCCGGCGGGTGCTGGAGCTGTGAGCTGTCAGGTCGTAGGCAGAGCCTGTGCTTCCTTTTTCTCAGCACCATTCCTGGCGATTTACCTTTTGCTTTTAAGCAAAGCCTTTCTGCTGCCACTGGGGAAAAACCTCTTGAAGCCAGACTTGCATCACGCCTGGGGAATGACTGGAAACGAAGCCAACTTCAGTAGAGACAGCTACTTCAGTCTAAAAGCTGAAGCTGTTTTCAATTTTTCCTGCAGCCCTTGAAGCCAAGAGCTGAAGAAATCAAGAGCTCCAGGAGATCCTATAGGATATTAATGGGGCCAAGGCCCTGGATTAGATCAATTAAAGCGTCTCCAGAAATTTCCAGCTCAACACAGTGAGGATCGGTTTCTCTGCAACCATTCTTTGCTCCAGCGGGAGGCTGTGCCCAGTCTGCCCCAGGGCTTGCAGCCACCTTCCACTGGGGCAGCCCCTCTGAATGCCCCAGCAGCACCAGCCCTGCTGGGAACCAGCACTGGGAGCATCTGACTTTTCCCCTTCTCCATCTGCTTCTCCTCCCCTTCATCCATCTTCCTTTCTCTTCCTGCTCCTTCTCTTTTTAATTGCACCCGATGCAATAGCCCCTAGAGATGGTGTGTCTGCTGGTGGTCCGTATCTGCTGGTGGGCTGCAAGCCCAGCTCAAGGGCTGAACATCTCCTGGGACCAGGACCCCAGCTGTGAGTGCTGTGACCCTCAGGCTGAGATCAGCCAGACCCTGGCTGGCACTGCAAGGTGCATGATCAGGGTGTCCTGGGATAGCAACCTTGAGCTGGGACCAGAGAGAAGAATAATTTAAGTCACTGATCTGATCTCCTAAATCTGGGCACGAATCCTTCTCCTGTATCAGTCAAAACCATCTATAAGGAGGGATGGAGGGACCAAACCCTGCTGTCTGTGAGGTTTAATGGCTCCAGGGATCTCACCGTGCCCTGGCCCAGGGTGGCAGAGGAGGTAACCCCCAGCTTTGCTTTGTAGGATGTGACACTGCAAGTGTCAGTGCCCTCAGAACGCTAATGAGCCTTAATGGACCTTAATGACCCTGACCAGCCTCACCTGCCCCACACCCATGGGCTCAGGAGCTCTATTTAAGCCCAGCCCAGAGTCTCAGCTCTTTTTCTACCACAGGCAGGGTGGTTGCAGGTAATAGGACTGTTGGCTCTGCCACCAACCTCCTGACTGCCCTCCTGGCTCGGTGTCAGCCCTGCCCCACCATCATGAACATGGCTAGTGCTCCTGGCCCTGACAGACAGACTGACTTCCCACCTTGACCTGAGACCTGCTCCATCACTGTGATACTGCCTTATGATCTGTGCTCCTGGTTGGACCTGTCTGCCACCTCTGGGTCTGTGCTGCACCCCTTGACAGCCCAACACCTGCACTTGGGCATGGACCTAAATGTCTGGGGTGGAGATGAAGGTATGGGACAAGAGAGGACTCGAGTCCTGGTCCACCAGTGTAGTGGAAAAGGCCAGGGGTCTGCATCAGCTCTGGTGCTGCTGTGCTGCAGCTTGAGCAGGATGGCTTGGTCAGAGCCTGCGTAAGTGAGGTACCTCGTGTTATATTCCCGATGTGATGGGGTTTGGGGTGGATGGGATGCCCTTTCCCCAGTGCTGAGTGGCTCCTCAGGCAGCACCTACCCATGTGTGGCCTGTCCCAACAAACCAGGCTCCAGAGGGGTTGCCTGGGCACTTTGTAGAGGGTGAGGTGTAGGATTTGATTCAGGATGAGCTGTAAGCTCCCAGATCCTCTTGTACCCTTCTTGCCCTGGGCTGGGGAGTTGGGGCTTTTCCTGCTGTGACAGCATCCTGCTCATGAGCTAAGGCTGTGTTATTAGAAAGAGTCTGAGGGGGGCAATGTTATGCTGCTGCATTCTGCTGCTCAATCACAACCAGAGTACCTCTGTGAAGGCTCGGTTTGGCAAAAGCCGTCTCCCTGCTTTTTGCTTTGCAGGGAAGATGGAGTGTGTGGTTCTGACCTGCAGCATCACAGCAAAGCTGTCCTTGGTTTCTCTCTGTCCTTTAGTGGCCTGGGTGGCAATGTCTGGCCAAGCACTTTTAATCTCATTACCTGCTTATGCTGGGGGCTGCAGGGCAGCTCAGCCTCCCCAGTGCAACACGTGCAGCTAAAGCCTGGGTGTGCAGTGTCCTTCTGGGCTGGAGAAGCTTGCTCCCACTGGTCACAGCGGCCAGGCTGAGGTACAGCCGGCTGGTCAGTGTTACAACACCCTGACCAGAGGCTTCATCTGGGATCCTGGTTACCCTGCCCCAGTGCAGTGACTTCACAGCTCCTAGACAGTGCTTGGCCATGGAACAGGGTGTGAAACCGGACCTGGCTCCTTCATGACTTGAGGGGCCTGTGAGGATGGAAATCTGCTCCCAGCACAGCCCTGGATAACAGGAGGAAGAGCTGGGGAGCACCATGGGTTTGGGACTGCAGAGCTTTGTATACGTGTAACACGGCACAAGCCTCAGCTCCCTGGGTCCTGCCTTGCAGAGATAACATCAGAGGTGTTTGCCCATGTGTCTCCTGGGTCTCCTTCAAAAGTGGATTCAGAGACATGTGTTGATGGGCCACAGCTGGTCTTACGCTTAGCTTGGGAGTGTGTCTGCCCTGCTCTAGCCAATGACCCCTTTGCTAGAGCAGGGCAGCCTGCTCCGTGCGGAATTTCCTCGGGACAGGCGCTGCAGGAAGGGGTGTGTGGGGAGCTGTTCTGGATGGGACTTGGCTTCCCTCCACTCCTTCCCAGCGTGATGGGCTCTGCTGTGGGCTCAGGCTGCTCTGAGCCAGGAGGGACATTCCAGCTCTGCAGGAGAGGTCAGGTAGGTCTCACTGGGGCATTGGGATCATGCTCCAGCCCCAGCCTGGTCACTGTGCTGCTGCTCCTGTGGAGGCTTGATTTGCAGGTGAGCTGTGCCTCTGAGACGATGCTAAAACCCTCAGGAGAAGCACACTGTGCCCAACTGGGCTGAAATGGTGCACGTCTTGGTCTCTGGTGCCTACAGGGAGGGCAAGAAGGGTCCGATCCCCTGTCTCATAGGACGGCTCCTCCTCCTGCAAAATGGTGAGGATGGTTCTGTTCTGCCTCTCCCCTTGGCTCCTCTGAGGTTTTGCTCAGATGACAGAGCTCCGTTGCTGAGTCCCAGCTCTGTTACACCCGGTGCCTCAAACAGCGGATGTTTGCTTAAGGAACAGCATAAAAGGAATGTGTTCCCACCTCTTTATTGCTGGGAATTGGATCGAGCTGCACTGGGACCTGCCCCAGCACGGTGTGGGGGCCCACTGGGGCCTGCTGGAGCATGCCTGGCTCACATCCCGCTCCTGTGGCTGGGTTTCCTTCTGAAATCAGGGCTAGGGCAGGGAGGGAATGGTGTGTGCTTGGGCTGGGTGCCCCTGGGGTGCAGGCACCAGGAGGGTCTCCTCTCCCACATGGTGGAGGTCTCAGCACTGGCCCAGGCAGGAGTGGTCCCTCTCATCATCCCAACCAGCTATAGGTGGGAAGGTGGCTCTGTGTTGCAAGTAGCATCAGGTTCAGTAATTCCCTGGCAGCAGACCCTTCCTTCATTGACTGAGCCATCATCACCATTGACGTGGTGGGTTTCTTCCAGCATGCTTGGCCAGGAAAGCCTTGTACCCACGGTTCCCTTCATCAGCTGGCCTCCTCAGGATGATCTTGGCTGATAACGATGGGAAGAGGTCACATCCCAGTGAGGTTTACCTTAACTGATGCAGCTGGTTCAGATTGCTCTCAGCTCTTCTTGACAGTGCTGGCGCAAGAGGGATGGAGCCATGTCTTTCTGCAGGAGTTTTCTCCTTCTCTTTACCCTTTTTACTCTTACCAAAAGGCAGCCAGAGCCCAAGAGCCCAGCAGAAGATGAGATGTCCACACCTCACCTCCATGGCATGGCAAGGTGAACCCAGTCTCCAGACGCAGACCATTGTTCTTTCCCACAGCCCATAGCACTGATACGTTATTTTTCTGTCTTTTCTCTGCTGTATCACTTTTAAAGTCGCGCTATCCCAATGTGATGCGGGCTCTGGAGCAGTCCAATTTCCCCATAGCTCGGTTCAAGTGGTCCTTTTGGTACAGGAGATGTTCAGAATAGGTTCAAATGCTTTAGCATGGCCTGATGATCGGTGTGAATTGGCCTTCCATGTTCCAGTCCTAATCCGGTTATGGGATCAGCATGGCAGGCTTTCAGCAGCTCACATGGCTCTGCCAGCAGCTGCATCCCAGGATGTGCCTGTGTCTGTGCTGAGCATGTTGCCATGAGCCAGGTGAGCATTTCTGTGCTGCTCAGAAGTGCCCTGAGATGAGAAATGCAGCCTGTTTACAGCATAGCCTCATCTCTACCCTATGGTATTCCTTGGAGGGCACGTTCTCCTGTGGAGATTAATAGGACTTCACTTCAGGCTAGATTTGCATTTAGTGGTGTGAGGGCTGTGATTTCCTTGGGAGCAGTGTCAGGCAGGAGAGTGCCAGCTCTCATGTGTACCCAGGTAGGCACCAGCCCTCTGAGGAGCTGCTTGGTGGCACCCTGGGGTTGATCTAATGCTCTTGATGTTGCAGTTGCATGAACATCCTTGGGAAAAACCCGTCACTTACTCCCTGCTGATGGAGAGCTGTGGAAAGTCTGCCTGGGACCGTGGTGTGATGCAGGACCTGCTTCTGCTTTTAGAAGCCAGTGTTGTTGGATCTGCTTCCAGCTCCTTTGAGTGCAGAGGGGAAATGAGGTCCCTTTGGGGAGCGGGCTCCTCCATTGGGGTTTTGCCTTTCCCATTGACCGCAGTGTCCCGTGATCCCCAGCAGGAACCAAGCAGGTCACAGCTGAGTTCCCACCAGTGACTCCAGTGTGGGGACTGGTGGGGGCTCGCCTGGGGCAGATGTTTTCCCTGTGCTGTGGGGAAGCTGCAGAAGTTAAATGGGAAATGCTGAGATAAGTTAAGGCTTTGTCTCAAAACAAAACCTTTGCAGAAGCAGTGGATGTCCAGGCTGAGAGTGTCTGTGCTTGCAAATATGACCAGTATAGCAGCAGGTCGTGTCTATACAGGACAGCAGCATTTGTAGTATCTTACTGGTAGAATTAACCAATCTAACCCCTTTTTCTCCCCTTGGCCACTTAGAATGCGCTGTACTGTGACACTCTTTAGTACCTGGTAAAAACCAAACAAAGCCTCCAATCAAACCAGCAAGGTACCATTTAATAAACAGCTAAATACCTAAGCCCAGCATAAGCACAGTTCTTAGTTTGTTTGGAAAGCTCTTTGCAGGTGTCAGCAACCCTGACACACAGCTGGTATTAACCTGTGGGCCAAGAGAAAGGGAGCAGTTTAAATATAGCCCCTGGGAAACAAGCACTGGGAGAGCTTCCAGCATCAGTTTTACCCCTACTTTGCAGCCTGGGCTTTTCCTAAAAATGCAAAGATAAACAAACAGCAGAGGCTGTTGCCATGGGCAGGCTGTGAGAGGAGCAGCTGCTTTCCTCAGGAATGACCCCAGTGCACTGCCTTGTGGTGCTTTGTGCTTGGCCAGGCTGCTCCGAGCACGAGATGTGCTCCATCCCTCTTATCCCTGGTATCCTGTGGTGACTTCTACATGTGATAACGCAGCCCAAGGTGCCTCTTGCATCCCCAGCCCTGTGTGTGCACTGATCCCTCACCCTCATGCAGATCAGGTGCTCCTGCAGCTGCCCAGATGTGCGTCCTCTTGTGCGCAGGGATCAGGAGAGGCTCCGAGCTCAGGCAGTGATGTGAGCCAAGTGAGCAAAAGCACACTGGGGCCCTTCATAACTTGCGTTTTCCTCCTGAGTTGTTTGCTTCTTACTCCTAACAGCAAGGCTCTGGGGAGCATCTGTTGTACTGAAGGACAGAGGGGTTTGATCTCTCCTCCACTTCAAAAAGCACCATTCCTTGAAGCTGAAGCCAGCACAGGGCTGTCTGTCTTAACAAGTGACTCCAAGGTATGACCAAACTGGAAGGGAAAGCCAATGAAGTCTGAAGTGTAAGGCTGACACAAATAGTCAAGCAATGGTTTGGGTGGAACAGAGGTCCCTGTTGTTACCCTCTGGCTTCTCAGGTGGGAAGTCACTATTGACTGTTAAATAACAGACTTGTTCTTGAGTCCTCTGGT
Source organism: Psilopsiagon aurifrons (assembly GCA_025447955.1). Lineage (NCBI taxonomy): Eukaryota > Metazoa > Chordata > Aves > Psittaciformes > Psittacidae > Psilopsiagon > Psilopsiagon aurifrons. Next base: position 30,587 of record JAOEHY010028630.1, on the reverse strand, counting down.
TGCAGGGACATGTGGTGTTCTCCATAGGAAAGCATTCAGTAAGTATCAACAGCACAGCAGTTACCACAGTCACCCGGTTAAGCCGGTGGTAAAGATAGATAAAGTGGATCAGGGTCAGGTCAATTAAAATCAGCCCCAGCCCAAGCCCAGCCCTTACTTCTAAGGCTCCGCAACACACTTGCGTGCAATGACTGCACTATGTGGTCCTGGCATTGATACTCCTGGAAAGAGCTGAGTCTGCAGCATGCAGGTATTTGCTAAGCAGACCCGACCCCCCCCCAACCACTTACTGCACCATGCCCAGTCAGTGGGGCCAGTTCAGCTCCATTTGTCTTTCTGACCTTCCTTAACATCCCTTCTCTCAGCAGAAAATTACCCACACACTATTTTTTACCTTGTAATTTCCTTCCATCTCGAATAAAAGCTTAAGTGATGACTGTCTCCCAGTGTGGACGGCACATGGAGCAAGGCTGTAACCACAAAAGACTATTAAGAAAGCACCATGTATTCATACTGAGACCATTTATGGTACAGATGCTTTGAACCACAAGTCAGACCTCAATTATGTGATGCAGTGGAATGTTCTTCAGGCAAAATAGGTGTTTTTCAAGTTGCTGCTAAAATAGCCTGTGATGTGCAAGTGAAATAGTCCATGTGAGCCATAGCATGCCTTGCCCAGGGACACTTTCATACTTAGTTGGTAATCTGCTCATTCAAACATTTTATTTCTACCCAGACCCTCGGTGTTTTACCCGAATTCAGCACTCTCAGAGCTTTGGAAGCCTGGAACAATGTCACCTTTTGGTGACTATGGAAATCACAAGGTTTAATGCAGAAATTACCTGCTGCTTATTCCCGCTGGTTTCCCATATGCCTGATGTAGTGCTGATCCATGCCACGGGCTCCTAAAAGCCCTGAGTGGTGCTGGCACTGTGCTTGGCAGCTAAGGATTACTTTCCCTTGCCAGTCACTATTTTGTAAGGAATAGCTTTGCCAGTTAGTTGTGGCTAATGGGCTTTCATCTCTCCAATATAGATGCAGTCAGAGCATCTCTGAACAGTGGTACTTATTAAAAGAGAACATGTTGATGAGCCTTCCTCCCTAGCCAAGCCCTGTGCTTTTCCCACGGGCTCTGCTTGCAGCGCACATACCCAAATGACCTCGGGATTTGAACTGAAAAACTGCAGTTTTCTCAATGCCTACTTGGCTTTGGGGCAGGAATTCCATCACTGCTCTCACGGCAAAGCTGGGGAGGAGTGAGTGACAAGGTGGCATTTCCCTGCAGAGCAATGAGGCTGAAGGTTGTCCTACATTCACTGCACCAGCGTGCAGCCCTGCTTTCAGGGCCATTTCATGTCACCCTGCTGGAGTGGCAGTGTGGCTGTGACAGCAGAGGATTGCCCAGCACTCGGTGTCCCCAAGGGCAGGGCTCCAGCATGGCTAATCCCTGCTGCCAGTTTCCACAGTGTCCCTCTGGTGTACACACAGCTGGGGAAGGAAAAGAGAAAACCTTATTTTCCAGCCATTTGTGGTAGCGTTCACTCCTGCAGCCCTGAGTGCTTTCTCTGCTTACATGCCAGAGCAAGTAATAGCAGCGTTTAATGTTGCACAGTGATTTTCACCTCTGAGGCTCCCCGCAGACCCAGTCTATGGTCTGAGGGTGGCCTCAATCCGGGCGGGTGAACGTCAGCCATGCAGAACAAAACTGTGAGTCTTGGCTCTGCTGTGGTTTTGGAAACATCACCTTCCTGCTCGGCGCCTCTGGGCAGCTCGGATCTCATCTCACCCAGAGCTGCACAAGGACCCTGGGGATTCTCCTCACAGCTCACTGCGGAGTGGCTTTTTTAGCTAAATGGGTTCTCCAGGACTGGAGTGGCTGGAAGCTCTGCTGTCTCCAGCATCAGGGAAGCCATGCTCGGTGAGGGGAGCAAGGCTTTGCAGCCCACTGTTGATGATGTGGGCTGCCATGTCCATCACCTGTGGGAGAGGAAGGCAGGAGATGGAGGAGTGTGGTCAGATCACTAGAAATAAGAAATGAAAAGCTGAGTGTGAGGTTGCAGGAGCTAAAAATGGGTGCATCACAAGCCTTACAAGAAGCAGCTGAGGGAACTGGGGTGTTTAGTCTGGAGAAGAGAAGGCTCAGGGGACCTTATTGATCTTTGCAACTGCCTAACAGGAGAATGGAGGGAGGAGATGCCCGGTCTCTCTTAGAGAGGATAGGACAAGAGGAAATGGCCTCAAGCTGTGCCAGGAGAGGTTGAGGTTGTATATTAGGAAGAATTTCTTTACCAAGAAGAACAGACTGCCCAGGTCGGTGGTGGAGTCACTGTCCCTAGAAGTGTTCACACACTGTGTAGATGAGGCCCTAAGTGACACGGGTTAGTGGCGGCCTTGGCAGTGGTAATGGTTGGACCTGATGATCTTGAAAGTCTCTCAACCTGTTTGATTCCGATTCTATGACTCTATTGAACAGAGCAAGTCTGAAAAGCCATCGGACAACACGAGCCACCGAGCAGCAGCTTTGATCGCTCCTAAGCTGAACAATTGAGTCCCTTTAGGTTAAAACAAATATTGTTGCATCGGCTTAATCCCGCGGCCAGAGCCGCTGGCGGCGCCGGCCCTGCGAGCAGGGCTCTGGCTTTACCGAGCTGCGCTCTCCCCCGCTGCTGCCGTCGGAGCCGCGGCTCCTCCCGGAGGAAACGGGACCCGCGGGGAGCGGCGCTCCCGGCAGGGGGCGGGCGAGCGAGAGCGGGCGGTGGGGCTGGAGCGGGGCGGGCGCGGCGCGGTGCAGAGCAGCGCGGCGGCAGCGGCAGCAGCGGCAGAGGCAGCATCAGCAGCAGCATGGAGCGGGGTGTGCGCGTCTTCGAGGACCCCAAGGTGAGGTGTCGGCGGGCTGCGAACGGGGCGTGCGCCTGGGCTGAGAGGCTCCGCACCGGCCATGCACTGGGGCTGAGAAGGGGAGCGTGTTTCGGGAGTGGGAACCGGGACATGCGCTGAGTTTGGGTGCTGTGCCCCGGAGCTGGGAGCCGCGACATGCACCGAGATAGAGGCTGGGCACCGGGGGGGGGGCATGCATGCGCCGAGGCTGAGCGCCGCGACATGCGCTAGCGATGAGAACCGGGGCAAGTACCGGGGTTGAGGTGCTGTGCACTGGAGCTGGGAGCAGGGGAATGCATGTACCGGGGGTGAGAACCGGGAGAAGCACCGGTGCTGGGGTGCTGTGCCCCGGGGCTGGGGGCCGGCTCGTGCCCGCGGGGTTTGAACCGGGACGTGCCCCGGGGCCGAGCCGCCGCACGTGCAGCCGGGATCAGAGCCGGGGGGTGCCGCGGCCTCGCGGTGGAGCGGGGACGTGCCCCGGGGTGAGGCGGCGGGGCCGGGGGGCTGTGCCCGAGCAGTCACCCGGCGGTACCGGACCGGGGCTCCCCGCAGGGGCTGTCCCGCCGCCCAGGGTCCCCCGGCAAGGGCCGCTCCGCTCCTCCCGGCTGGAGATGAGCTGGTGGCCGGAGGGGTGGGCACGTCTTTGGGAGAGGCGAGCCCTAAGCACTGCGACCGTGTCCTGGGTCTGCTACAACAGCCGCTTTCTCTCTTTTCCTTTTTGTTTGGGGATTGGGTTTGTGGTTTTGTGGGTGGTTTTGATTTGGGGGTTTTGTGGTGCTGTTTGTTTTCCCTTAAAACGTTTAGTTCAGTTATTCTTCAGAAACCCAAGATGTTTATCTTGGTGGCTGCTTGCAGAGAGTGCGCCAGTCACGCTTCTACTGCACGCTATATAAGTACATCCCAAGTAGGATCAAGCAGTAACATGTTTATTAATCAGATTATAAAAAAGTTGAGAAGGAAGATGAAACCGATTTGGTTGGCAGTAACCCTGTGGCTGGTGGCAGAGCAGTGCCTGTGCTGCGGGACAGCGCAGCTCTGGGTGGTGGCCGGAGTAAGCTGGTGTTCGGAGCGGGTTTGCTCCAGCTCGGACTGCCAGGCAGGCTGGGGATCTTGATGGGCCATGAGGGGCAGGGGCAGAGAAGAAGATTGCTCCAGAAACCCAGAAGGTTTTTATTTTGCTGCTGTTTGCATCCCCTCTTGCTCCCAAACCATTTATCTCTCAGTTTGAGCACGCACCAGGAAGGTCCAGAGCAGCTGGAAAAGCCTGTGTGCATGGGTCTGATTCATGTTTCATTCCATCACTGCAGGAGGCGTCCATCTCAGGGAAAGTGACCCATGCAATAGGAGGCAAACCTTGATATCAAAATCCAGTGAGCACTAACGTTACTAATGATTAAACCCTTTTTAAGGCTACTTGGATTTTGGGATGTTGCGTTTCATCAGCTCCACTAAGAACAAAAGCTGTTGGTTTGTCCCAGTGATTTTAAACTTTTGGCTGAAAGAAACAAGTTCTTCTTTCACTTGTGCTTCTTCCTCCTTTCCCAGTATGTGGGAGTGCAGGATGCCAAAGAGAGAGACCTAGGAAAAGCCACGCAGGGTTTGACTGCTAAGATCAGGCTTCTGTTGTCTGGTTGCTGGCAATTGTGGGACTGGTTTTCCTGAGTCAGGCAGTCCCTTTCAGTCCTGTGAACCTGCTAAGTCAGGCTTGGGGGGAAAAAATGGGTCTGAAGTCAGTAAATGAGCCCTATTCATTCCTCTGGACCCTCTGCCATTGGGAATGCTCAGTTTTGTGTTTTAGAGATGGTTCTGGTAACTGGAGCAGCTTCGAGCCCTGGTTGAACGTGGGGCCAGGGCTGCGTCCGTGTTTTTCAGGAACTCACTGACTCCCAGCGACTGCAGTGGCTGAACAGGAGCTGCTGGGGCTGTTTTGAGCCCCGCTTACCATAGACCATGTGAGAGCAGAAAAGACTGCTGTTCCTCCAATGCCAACCTTCACCCTCTTCCCTCTCTGTTCCACAGCAGAGCAGAGCCCGTGTCCTTGCTCGCTGCTGGCTCCTCTCCTTGCAGCCCAGCGCTGGGGTTTGGGACACAGGGTGCCCAAACAGGGCCTGTCCCTATCCAAAGGGAGACAGTTATCTCTGACATGCCCATCATACCTGGGAGTTGGGAGAGATGGCCAGAACTGGGTGTAGCTCTGTGTGTCCTGTCAGCGGTTGGGAGAATACCCAGTGACCAAATGTGGATGGCACCAGAGGTGCCTGCTCTGCTATGCCTAGTGGTGTTTAGGTGGGCATTCTGCTCTGCTCCCTGGGACCTCCTCCTGCTCAAGACAGACCTGTGCCGAGCCGACAGGAACAGGTACTGGCCTTGGGTACAAAATCTAAAAGACTTAAAAAAAATTATAACTAAAGAAAGAGGATGCTTATTGTGGGGAATGCAAGTACACGAGGGTGTGCTGAGGGTGACGTTCCTTTTGGCTCCTCCACTTCTTGTGCACTACTTGGCCCCTGACCGTCTTGGCAAGGGTCAAAGCCTGCTGTGGGTGAAGCTGGTGGTGCTCAGCATACCTTACACAGTGGTGTGCATGCTCATCCCTTCAATAATGTGTGGCCATGTTCTCAGATAGCCTTCCTGGTGCTGCTTGTCAAACGTGATGGCAGCAAGAAGCTGGCTTGGTGCTGCACGAAGTGCAAGGACTCTTTATTGCTTTCAAGTGTTGCCTCATTCCAGCCACATGGAGGTGTGAAGTGTGTGATGCCTTGGAGAGAGACATGGCCGTTCCACCCATGGGAGCCATCCCTGCAGGAGGGTGAGGCACAACCACCATCATCTGTTAATGGCAGCAGGAGCCTCGTACCAAGGTCAATGGAGGTTGAGTAGCTGGTGCCAGGAGGGATTGTACTGAAGGTACATGGGAGCATCCTCCTTCTCCTCAGTCACCAAACTCATGTATTGTGTGAATGCTTGTCTAGGAAGCAGAAATATTTCTTGCAGGGAAGCAGTGTGTCATGCAGGTATCTCATTCTCCCACATTTCACTTTTAAAGGCTCAAGCCTTAAAGCTTAAGGCAGATTCGGCTCCAAAACACATCTGTGGATGTCATCAGGTTTGAGGATAATACTGTGGCTTTTCTACTTCACATCACTCTTGATCCATGCTCGCCTCTTGCTTCTGACTGAGCATTTGCAGTGAGTTTCTGGTGAGGATAACTGCTCCTAGGAGCATGCTTTCATAAACTCAGATTTGGGGAACGCAGTTCATTCTTTTTGCTGTGATTTGCATTCGTCTTACCTCGTGTTGAATTTTGCTCTGTGTTAATGTTTTGCAGCCAGGTGTACTTAGCAGTTGACAAATGACAGCTGTAATTACTCTGTTTTTCAGTTACTGCAGAGATCAATAGCGTGAACTTTAAATTATTACCTTTTAATGTGCTCGTAAAAAATCCCAAGCAAAGTCACTGCTGAGGGTTTTAAAATGATGCAACTTTAGTGGCTTCCTGGATTATTTATTAACATCTGCTGGAAACTATCAAAATAAAAGGTGAGGCTGGTGTTAATTTGTCACAATGTTAGGGCTTTGTTCATTGTGCATAGTTTCTAAAAGACCCTAAAACCACCTAATACAGAAATTCCCTTAGCTTGGATGGTCCCTTTTGTGACGCATAATAGGCAAACTGAGCAGTTACTGGCTCTGCCATGGTCCGCTGAGCAAACCGTAGAGTAATAGAGAAATTCTGATGGGCTGGCTGTAGCTGCAAGTACTTTGGATGTTGGGTTAACTTCTCCCCCTTAATTTCACTATATTGAAAATAATCAGTCTTGATCTTTGACCGGCATGTACTTGTTTGCAGTCCCGCATTTTGTGTTGGAATTTCTTTGTGAGGCTTATGCAGTTTCAAAGAAAACATCTCAGTGTTTTCAGAAGACAGAAGTCAAGCCAGAGCCCTTCAAACTTCTGCTTTTTTAAATCTGGCCCGGGTTGCTGATAGCTGCACTCGCGGCTCACGTGCTGTCGTTGAGCTGAAACTTCCTTTGCATAAAAATGGAAAGCGCTGGGTTTGCTGTGATGGCCTCACTGGGGGCTCTCTGTGCTGAGGGTGCACAATTTATGGCCAGTTACATCTTTTGACCTCATCCCTCAACTCAAAAGAGTTGTCCTTTCGACAGCTCTTCAGTGAAACTTGGAGTTTTTATTGCATTGCAGTGTGGTGATTTGATGGTCGTTGAGTTCACGGTGCTGAGGAAGTGGGGAAGAAGGGCTGAAGTGTGGCTACACAAAGGTGGTCCTGAGCGTCCTCACTGTAGCTGCAGGAAGAACAAAACTCCTGCCTTGAAAGGTATTGGAGAGCTCTGCTTTCTCATTCTTCATCAGAGCGAGCATTATCGCCTGCAGGTTTGCTGTGAGAAATGAAGGCACCACTGGTCCCAGGATGGTTGAAGGCTCTGCTCTGGTGCTGTGGTGCTGTTTGGGTCCTGGACCAAGTGTTGAGATCCCATTTAATCTATGTGTGCAGGCTTCTTCTCCCAATAAACTGGAGGGGTTTGGGTGGGAGACCACAAACGCGTGGACCTCAGCGTGCCAAAGAGCAGAGCCCTGGAAGAGGCGCTGGGCTCCTGCCTTTGCCTCATTTCTGCTTGCTCAGGCATTGTCGCCTGGAGCCACAGCTCAGAGCAAACTCTTTCATCTTTATCTGGCTACTTTCCTTGACTCAAAGCAAGGTCATGTCACCCACTTGTAGCTGGAAAAGTCTTGTGCTTAGTTTACCCAAAACAAACAGGCAGGAAGAGAGCTGAAATGTAATCTGCAGCGCACAGCCTCTCACTGGCCACAGCCTTCGGGGTTTGGGAGTGAGGCCCCTGGGGAAGCTGAGCTGCTCCCTTATGCCTCTGCTGATTGCACCCTTATCTATGTCCAACTCCTGGTGGAGACCCTTGTAGGCAAACCTTTACTTCTCTTGAATGTCCTTTGGTAATCTCAGTAGCATAAGTTTGTTCTCAGCTGCAAACAAACACTGATCTTGAGGAACCCCACAAGTTGTTTGGATTAAGCAGCATTGCACAAGAGTTTCTTAGCACTTAGTTTAGGTCCTCAAGATACAAATAAATGCAGAGCAGGGGATGAAAAGCCTGTTGATGGTGTTGGAGAGGAAACTTGCGGCTTTAGAAGCATCTCACCAGCAGTAATGGCGGAAGGAGGTGCATGGATGAAGGACACCACTGCATTTGCATTGATGGAAGTGTCACATAGGAGTGTTCTGCAGGAAACACTTGAGAAATGCTTGGAGTGCGATGTGCTCTGTAGGTTTGGGTTGCTTGGGTTTGTATCCAGCACAAGCAAGTTTCAAGCCCGTAACTCCGCCAAAGGGTCACAAGGGCTGTTGAAAACCTCAAGGAATGGAGCTTGCATGATTTGGAAATAGGAATCAGAGCTCAAGAATGGAAAACGTGCCAGGCGTCCACATCTGGCGATGCAGATCATGTCCATAGACTGTTATTTTATCTGCTGCTTCTCAGGACATTTAGTCCTCATAACCAGGATTGTGTAATTCGAGTTGAGGGAAAAGATCAGGTTTTGCCCTTTAAAAAAATCTTCCTCCCTGTTGATTCAGATCATGTCTTAAAGAGAACTGACAGAGATATATTTTTACAACCTGCCAGCAGTGGTGTCTGGGGGGGTATTCATGACCCCTGTGCCAGCAGGATCAGCAGCTTGAGCTGTCCTGAGCTTGGCACCTGCACTTTGCATCCCACTGGTGCACATTTCAGTGGTTAGTTTCATGTCCATCCCATGGAGGTAGCCTGAACACAAGCACTGTCCCACACCAGCAACAGTGACCTTCTGCAGCAGGAGCAGTAAATGGAAAGGCTGGCTGGGAGTCAGGAGATGGTGTTTCCACCTGCAGAGCAAGCATCTAGGGCTGTGGGAGGAGGTGGGAATGGAGCAAGCTCATGAGCATCACTGCACGCTGCAGAGATGGTCACTGGCAGCCCTGCAGCGGGAGCTGGGCCAGCAGCATCGAGCTCACATCAGCTGCTTGTAGGTGCTTCAGAGGAGAGCAAAAGGATCTAGAGGTTGACATTACCCATTACCCTGCTTGTAGGGACCGCTTACTTTCCTTCCAGCTCCTCATTGTTACTGTTTGGTACATATCCTGACACTAGAGGGTTTGTGTTTTAATTAGTAATCCTGGGTGGTTTAGTTATCCATGCAAATATCCAGTCCTGTTCTGAATCCTCAGCATCCTGCAGCAGACACCTATGCAGGAAAATTTGCACCATGTTGTAGCTGACAAGAACTTTGTTTATTAAGTTGCTGCTCTGTTGTTTCAAAATACTTATTTTGTAGGCTATTCCATTGCTTAAAATAAAAGCAAGTCTGGAAATAGGAAGATCGAGCTGAAGCATTTTACAGCTAGTATTTTCCTTCCCAGTTTGACTTCCAAATTACTTTTGTCATGTGCCTCTCAGCTGCCTAATGGGAAAAGCTTGCTTTTGCTTTTCTGGAGCTCTTTCTCCAAAATCCACTGTTTCAGCTACACTCAAGTTTCAGAGTGAAGAGATCCGTTACTGGCCTGGTTTTAGTGAGTCAAAATTGAAGTATTGTGAAATCAGCTTCTTAGCTCGATGTGGCAACTCTTGTTCTTACTTTGCAGCACCTTGTACCATGGTGACCACGTATGGGATTAGAAACCCCGTAATCTCTGATAATGCCAAGCAATTAACAATATATATGAAGCTGATTCTGGGAAGCGAAGTCAGAGGTTTTGCATAGTTATTCTTCGCAAATGAATTGGTACTTGGGTGTCTGTGAGTTCAAGAAGCAGCAAGCTGGAAAGCAAAGGTGTTTGGGGTTTGCTTTTTTCACTCCCTGCACTCTTAAGCCATGTACCCTCAATGAGGATAGGGCTGTTCCTGAAAATGACTGGAAAAAGAATAAATTTCTAAGGATCCATTAAATGTGTGTGCTGCAGCAGCAATAACAAAATATTTAGACAATATTTAGCTATTGGAAAATAAACTTTATAACGAATGTGTATTTTAAATGGTTCTTTTGCTTCCTTATCATGGTTTTGTCCCTGTATTGGCTGCATTTATACCCATTTTAGCACCAGCTTCTTATCTCCAGACTTTTGCTGCAGCGCTAGGAATACCTCACCAATTTCTCTTTGTCTTATTACAGGTAGAGCTTCACGTCCACTTGGATGGAGCCATTAGACCAGAAACAATCCTGCACTTTGGCAAGTGAGTTGTAGAGGGAAGTAAGCTCTGGGAACTGCAGTTCAAAAGCATCATCCCTTCTGCTTGTCCAGTTCTCCAGCAGAAGAGGCTGGCTGGAAAGCTCTCCCCCCTGTTGTGCAGGAGCAAACCTGGCTGGTGCTGGTCTCACCTTTGCACTTTGGGTCCCCTGGCTGCCTTGTGTGAGAACTATAAACACATCCCAAAAGGCAGTGCTGTGGCAGGAGTGTGGTGGTCATTGGTCCTGTGAGCCGGGCGAGCTAAGAGATGCGGCTGTGAGCAAAGTACCAAAGATGTGTCATAAACTGAGCTGTCAGCCTTTGAAGTGTGCCTGGGAAGCAGCAGTCAGTGTATTCTTACTTCTCTTTTTACATCCCTAACTGCAAAAGCAAGTGTAATGAAAGTGGGCTGGGAGCATCTCCTTGGTGGTGGTGCAGGACCATAGTCCTGGGAGGAGAAACCAGCTTGGGTGGCCCTGCCCTCCCTACTGCTGTGTGCCTTTGAACCCCACACTGGCTGCCTGGTGCCAACAGCCAAGGAATTATGCTCGTGTGACCCAGGAAAGCACTTGGCAGCAACTTAAAGAGAGGTTATTTCCTTGACAGAGCCCAGGTGCATCTTCTTGCTTCAGTGTAGCTCCTGGGAGAAGCACCAAGGTAATGATTAACTGGTGCGAGGACCTGGCTCCATGGTTGCCAGCAAATAAACACAAGGCTTCTTCCAGCTGTTCAAAAAGCTAAATGGAGACTAACAGATACCCTTGCGTGGAGAAAGTGGCAAGCAGAATGATTTCAGGAAGCAGCTCTTGGCCAGAACTCTGGTACTTTGGGGGAGGAATCAGTCCTGAGGAGGATGGGAAGAGGTTCTGGCATCCCATGAGCCCAGCAGACTCCAGTCCTGGAAGGAAATACTCTGCAGCTCTTTCTGCAGAGAGTGGCCCTATGTTTTGCGGTGTAGTCAGAGTGGGGAGGTCAGATCAGAGATGTCCATCTCGTTGCTTGCAGGACGTTGGCACGGTGAGCTGAGTCAGGGTTCGCCATGGCTCTGGTGGGGTGCAGGGCTGGCATACAAGTCCCAGTGGACAGAAGAGGTCGTGCTGATTTCTGGGGCTCTGCTGGATCCTCTCAGCAGAGGCGAAATGCTGGTGTAGTCCCCAGGAGGGTTGTAGGATCCCAGGAGGCAGCAGCCATCTGAGGATCCTGTGCTTCTGCCCTGCTTAGGGCAGAAACCTTCATTGCCTGAGCATGTGCCGAGTTCCCTCTTATTTTTAAACAACCCTTGGCATCCCCTGGAGCTGCCAGCCCTCGGGTGGAGCAAGGCTGTGCTATTCATGGGCTCTAGAACCAGCGCTCACACAGATCTAAAAGCAGTGGGGCAGTGCAGGAGACTCGAGGGCACTGCCTTAGTAACCTCACCCTGGGTGCAGGAAGCTGCTTGTGGTCTACTTTTAAAGGTAAAGAGCTGGAAATACATTTGCCAGCTGGTGGCTGACCACATACAAACAGCCCGGAGCCGCTGGGATGCACAAGGCCCCTGGGCTGTGAACTCAGCTGGTTTTAGAAACTTTAGCTCCCATTCGGATAGGTCTGGGGCAGGGCTTGCACCCCCCCTGCCCAGCCAAGGGGTATAGAGCTGTGCCAGACCCCTCATCGCACTGTGTCCCCAGGAGAGGTGCCCTCTCTGCAGTGGGGCAGTATGCACAGTGCTGCCCATGGGTGGAGGTAGATCTGGGCAGGACACTGAGGTTCCAGGGGGCAAGAGCACGTTCCCTTGGGGCAGCTTTGCTGTTGGAAGGCTCGCAACTACCAGGCAGGTTGAGTGGGGCAGCAGCCGTTTCAGAAGTCTGACTCCGATGTCTCTACACTGTGGGTCGTCCCAAAGCACTGTCACCACAAGCTTTGTGGAGGCAATCCTTTGGGAAGTCCACAGAAGAGGTCAAGGGAAAGGCTTTGCTGTAGGAAACTTTCCCTGAGCGGATGAAGGAAGATGTGAGTTGGAGCAGATGTGTTGGTACTATGGAAACAACAATATGGGGAGGAAAACTTAGCAGTGATGAACATCCCCTGATGAGTGCCAGCAAGTTAAACTGTGCAGGTTGAGTGTGAAGGCTGAACCATGGGGCTGGTTTCCTTTCTACCCAAGCAGGGAATGAGCAATATTTTCTAAGCCCGGTGCCCTGGGCCTGCTTCCCTGCAGGCTGCTCATCGAGGTGCTTGCTGGCCTCAGGACACTAAAGCTGTCAGTGTGTCTTTATTAGCAAAGACACATCAGTTGGCTGCAATTCATCGTGGTAGGAAAGAGAATTAGAAACAATTGTCTAGTTATTATAACTAATTTAGGTTGGTGTGTGCAGAGTAACAGGATGCAGGTGGCAAAGCCTGCCCAGGAAGCATGCGGCATCCTTGGCTGGCTGTCACCCCACCAGGGACACCTCCACCCAAACAGGACTCCAGGTGCTCCAGGGAAAAATGTCTTCTTCCCTCTTAGAAGTGTTTAGGTGGCTTTACCATCATCATTCTTTTGGTGAGAGCAGTTTTTGGTGCTGCCATTTGCTCCTCTGTTGGAGGTAGACCCATCAGAGACATGACACTGGGTTTGGGAACCAGCTCACTTGCATTAAACCCGTGCACGACCCAGGGCCTGGGAGCATCTCCATGACTTTTCAAGCCTTTGAGTCTGCATAAGTGGAAATTAACTTTTCTAAAGCACTTTGGCAATTCTGCTGCTGGGACTGGGAGGTGCCAAGAAATAAATAATCCGTAGCCCCTTCAGACGAACTTCTTCAGCTTAAAATGTGCTCTGGCTGTGTTTCTGTCAGGTCAGTCTGCTCTTGTGTTCCGATTTGTTTGTGCTTTGCTTGTGTGTTGGATTGCCTTCCTCCCCACTGAGATTCAGGGCTGTATCTGCGGGGAGATTTTGGAAGGACAACATGTGCTGTATCTTTTTGGTGAAGAAGTGAAGGTTAAAGCTGCCAGTTCAGGATGCGACTGCTGTGTGGAATAGACTGATTGAAAATGTGATAGCCTTCCCCATCAGTAACATGTGGTTTCATTTCCAGGAAAAGAGGCATTCCTCTCCCTGGCAGCACTGTTGATGACCTCCTGAAGCATGTCAGCTACAAAACACCACTGACGCTTACCCAGTTCCTAGAGAAGTTTAACCACTACATGCCCGCCATTGCGTAAGTACCCTGCTTTTTTGCTTCTTTGCCTTCATCCCATGGCAGGATCCCTTGGCTGACGTTGCTCAGCCTTGGAGATCACCTCCGGGTGTCCCCAGTGTGTCCCAAGGGTGACGGTCCCCAGTGATGGATCCCATTGCCATCCCTGCAGGGGTGACCGTGAGGCGGTGAGGAGGATTGCCTACGAGCTCGTGGAGACGAAAGCGAAGGAAGGTGTCATCTATGTGGAGGTCCGGTACAGCCCTCACCTCCTGGCCAACTGCAGCGTGGATCCCATCCCCTGGGGACAGACCGAGTGAGTGATCCCACTAAGCATGGAGAAGGCATGGCCCATGCCGGTCAGCCAGAGTCTGGTGTAACCAAACGTCGTCTCTCCTCCCATGCTGGCATGATTCCATCTCTCTTTCCCATCGATACGGGTTTCCATCTTGCAATATCTCTTATGTGCTGCCACGTTTTAATGTCTCTTACTTTGTGCACCAAATTCTGCAGGTGCAGAGCAGCTGTGCTTAAGCTTCTGGCTGAAGCTGTACTCTATATGAGGGAAAGCAGTGCTCAGATATGGATTGCCTGCCTGCAGAATGTGAATTTGAACTGTAGAGATGATGGACATGTCGGAGGGGGCTGGTGATCTGATCCCTTCTTTGCATGTCATCTCCTTTGTGATATGTGCCTCTGATTAAATCCCTGCTGGGCTTTGTGGCCCTTGCAAATGTGCTGCAACGGGCACTGAGACCCTGTGCTTGCCCCTGCCTGCCTGCAGGCCCTTGTGTACCCTTATGGGATGCTCTGGCAGAGTGGGTTCCTCTGTTTGGGCAGGATTGGCACCTGGTCCCCTGAGGCTTTTCAAAATCTTTCTATCATCTTTGTATGCTTTTGTGCCTGACATGTTGTAGATCTGGGCCTGACACACGTGTAAAAGGTGCTATTCAGCTCTGGGCAGTCTCATTGGGCTCCTCTGGATGCTATGGCGAGTGGGACCCTGGGCAGGCTGGGTTTTGCGTAGGGTGTCCCATAGGGATGCTGGACTGGACCTGCACTCCTGTCTGCCTCCCTGGTGTGTATCTGGCCTCAATGCTGATGGCTTTTCTTCCCTGCAGGGGAGACCTCACTCCAGATGAAGTCGTTAACCTCGTAAATCAGGGACTCCAGGATGGAGAAAGGGATTTCCGCATCAAAGCCAGGTCTATTCTATGCTGCATGCGCCACATGCCAAGTAATGTATTGCAGCTCCCCTGCTGCTCTGCTCCCCTTCCCTGACGCGTGTGGGGGGGGTGATGTCCCCTGGGTTCAGGTCCCCACAGAAATGCAGGGAAAGCCCCAGCTCTGGTCCTTGAGTCCAATGTGGGACCAGGCAGTGCTGAGGAGCAGTTTTGTCTTGGTGGGGTTCATTTGCTCCCTTCACTATGGGGAATGCTGGATGCGGAGTGAGGGTCTCTGGGTACAACCAGTATCTGAAAGATGGGCTCTTCTGTCCTCTCCTGTGAAGGTGTGATATCTGTTCATACCCTGCTCTCTGCCCAAAGGCTGCAGCTCTCCTTGGGCCTGTTGAAGCCGTTGCCACAGTGAGTGGTTCTATCAAGCTCTTACCCAGAGCAAGTGGCATGCTCAGTACAAGTCTTAAGTGCCACATTCAGAATGTGCTGTACAGTGAGAAGCCACCCTGTAATTTATGAACTGAGAGAAGGGCAGAGATGCCAGCCAGGACTAGCTCATATTAAATTTGTTAATAGAATAATGGCTCTAACCCAGTGAGTTGGAAACTGATGAAAAATGAAGATTGCACATTTTCTTATGTGTTGGTATGATTTTGGGATTGCATGTACACAGCAGGTGCTCGTTAATAATCAACACTGCCCTTTATCTCTGTTTCTTGGCCTTTTTGCTAAGGGTAGGTAAGTGCTATATGAGCTGGTAAATGCATGTACTTTCTCAGAGGTTATCTATCCTCATCAGAGATAGCTCTGAAAGTAGTTGTTGGCCACGTGTTACTCTCTTTCTCACTGATGCCATAAGATAAACCTCCGTGAGTGTTAGAAGTCAGTCTTACAGGATGCTGACCAGCTCTTTTGCACCTGGAGTAGTATCCATCCTCTTGTCTGGGGGAGTTGAGGATGCTGTGCATCAGGACAGGGCTGACTCTTACAGGGACCCCAAAGATCCCTCCCAGCCTGTACTCCTCAGTGACACAACACATCCAAAAGGCTGGTTCTCCCTTTTCCCAGCCTGGGATGGGGTGAAAGCTTAGGAGCGGGTTGAGGGATTTCTTCCATGCACCATGTTACAGCACCTGGGCTGTGCAGTTCAGCTTCCCTTGGGCTTGCAGCAGTCACCATCATGGTTGGAGGTTGTTTCTATTTTCTCTTTTCCCCTTCTCAAACTGAGCCGCAAAACATAATGAGAGCAGTTTCAGAGCTGGGGGCAGTTTTATGTTTGGTAAATGATTTTTATTTCCCTTTCATTGGTGATGGACTGAGTTGGCAGTTTTTATTTGACTGCAGATGACAGAACTTTCTAGTAGTTTTTAGCATTCTTTATGAGCACCGAAAAGAAAATAGCCCTACCCTTATAGCTATAGGTCCAAGATCTGTTCAGGAGAATGCTGGAGGGGAGACCCTGGCGAATGCTTTCTGCTGAACCCTGGTGCTGTCTCTTCCAGGCTGGTCTCCAGAGGTGGTGGAGCTCTGCAAGAAGTATCAAAACAACTCTGTGGTGGCCATTGACCTGGCTGGGGATGAGACTCTGAAAATGCATGATTCCTCTGAACATAAGAAGGCTTATGAGGTTTGTTGAATAAGTTGCTGAAAAGAAATGGTACGAAAAGCAAGATATTGAGGGAATGTGTGTGAGGGGACACACAGTGCCTTATTCCAACTGTGCACAGCTGGGACAGCTTAAAACTTCATTGCAGCTATTGAAAACATTTGTTTGCATTTCCTAAATGATTAATGGCAGGCATCATTGCTTAAACATGGCCTTAGGGCTGGAGATCAGCATGCTACCCCATGGCTGGGGTCTGCCCCTGGGGCCGCAGCCAAGGCTGGAAGAGACTGGCTCTTCCAGTCTGGCAGAAATCACCCAAAGCAGAGAAACTGCATGTTTGAAGTGCTTTTATCTGATCATCTCAAATGCAAGCGCTGGAATGGCTTCAGGAGCCTGGTCTGAGACTCTCACTGGACCTCAGTGCTTTGCAGTGGCTCAAAGCAAAAGCTTCCTGCCTTGCTCCTTTTGCCAGTGGGATTTTGGGGTTGTTGATCCCCTGCATCAGTGGAAGAGGAGGTTGTGCACTATTGCTGCCAAAAAGGCAGTTTGCAAGCAGCGCTCAGGTCTGAAATGACACAGGGCTTTCTTGGGGAAGCATGGAGCCAAGGATTCTAGGACCACCATGTACAAGGAAACAGAGATCCTTGGAGAAGAAGCCAAGGGAAGCACTGTGTCCTTGGACAAATAGGTTGAAAAGGGGATTGAAGCACTCCAGGGAGGATGTGATGGATGGAGGTTAGAGCTCTCTCCTAAGTGGAGGAGTTTAGGCTTCAGCAACCAGGAGGGTTAGTGGGGAAGGGTACCAAAGCATGTGCTCTTCCTGACCCCTCTGATTGTATCCTTGGCTCCTCTTGGAATAGTTAGGGATGTCTTTGGAGTGCAGGGGTGAGAGTTCCTGGTTTTATTTCATCCTGTGTAGAAACAAGAGGAAGATCTCTGGGCTGGTGCGAGCCTGTCTCTCTTCTCAGGCTGGTACTTCAGCCAGAGGGACTTCCTCATTTTAAAGTGTCAAAAATTCGCTTTTTGGGAAAAAATCAACACCCTTAAATGTAGAGAGCACAGAGTGCCTTTCAGGTCATTGTACATGGAGCTCTTCTGTAGATGCCCCAGGCAGAGCCTGGCGTGTCCTTTCCTGAGCCTAGGTGTCTGCTGCAAGATGGGGCTTGCAGCCTCCCCTCCTGGCTGGGCTGCCTCTATCCCCAGCCCTTGCAAGAGGGAGGTGCTGGTGTCTGAGCATCCCTTCATCCCTGCTGTGGGGGCTTTTCCATTCTCGCACTCGGCTGCAGTCAGCCGGGGAGGTAGAAGTCCCAAAGACAGGAACTGCTGCAAGGTTCATGCAGAAGGGCAAGTGGGTGGAGGAAGCAGAGCTTCGAGCTTGCTGCTGTCTGGAGAGGAGGCAGTGATGAGCTCATCTGGTATTAAAAGATCCTGAGGGCTCCTGCTGGGCTCCAGGGCAAGGTAACCAGACTTTCTAAGTTTCTCTCTGTTACTGAGCTCTTCTCTTGCAGCCTGTGCTATAGCAGAATGTGCACTTCTCAGGGCACACGGCCTGTGATCTGGGGGCTCTTTGCACAGACCCCTATTGCTTGCTATGCCCTGTGAGTAGTGCCAGCCCAGGGTATTGCTGACCTTGCTGTGGGTGATGGGACAGGAGTGTGTCCTCCTTTGCTCCGCAGGAAGCTGAAAGATGTGGGATTCACCGTACTGTCCATGCTGGGGAGGCCGGCCCGCCTGCCATGATCAAAGAGGTACGAGGAGCTCCCGGCTTGGGGCAGAGAGAGGGGCAGAGGTGGGAAGTGCCCTGGCATCCCAAGCACCGGGGACAGAGGAGCCCAACTCCTCTCCATGTTCGTAGCAGAGCAGACATCAGGGAAGGGCAGAGATCTCCTGATGCTGGGTCAGTGGTGTGGGCTGTACCTGTGGTGGGCAGGGATCTCCAGGCAGGGAGCAGCAGAGCTGGTGCTCGGAGGCTGTGTGTGGTTTTCCTGTGCTCTCCAGGCAGTTTATCTCCTGAAGGCTGAGCGCATTGGCCATGGCTACCATGTCCTGGAGGATCCTGAGCTCTACAAGGAGCTCTTGAGAGCAAAGATGCATTTTGAGGTAAGGATGTCTGTTGGGAATGTGGGCTACAGCTAGGGACACGACCTGAGTGCTGACCATGTGTACGGTGACATGCCATTGAACCCAGATGCCCAAAGCTCCTCAGCAAAAATAGGGGGGAGAGCTGGCTGGGATCTTCGCACTGGTCCCCAGCAGCCTGCAGGAGGCACGTAGCAGGGAGAGATGGATCCTGGTCTGGCTGAGGTTGCATTTTGGAGGGTTTATTCACTAATTTCTGTATGTCAAGCCTGCAGGCTCCTCCTCCCACAGATCAGGCTGCTGTTACTGAAGTCTGTCTGGTTGGAGGATGGAAGCTCCTGCGACTGACTGTGCATGGACAGATTTGGCTTTTCTCCAGAATGGGTATATCCAGCAATATATAGAATATTTCTATATACTTAAGTCAGTGGTTTCTTTGTGGTTGACACACAGCTGATGGCTGATGGGCCATGGGAAATATCCCATCAGCTTCTGTGCTGTTGCATGGGCTGTGGGCTCTTCGAATCCATGTCCTGGGATGTGCAGCAGTCCATTGGAGTCGTGCTGAGGGGTAGCTATGAACAAAGCTCTAATCCTGTATCTGGCTTTACCAGCAGGTTTAGCTATCTGTGTACACAGCTGGGGCTCAGATCTGTGTGGCTCATTCTACTTCTCATGTTTAACTCCCCCAAACAGGTCTGTCCTTGGTCCAGTTATCTCACTGGTGCATGTCTTCCGGACTTCAGAAAACACCCAGCAGCACAGTAAGACTTCTCAATTATGTGCCATCTTAAATAACCAGGGCTGGGGTTGGTTGTAGCTGCTTAATTGCTTTACAAAGGTAACACACATCTAACTGCTTAGGAGAACATGGTACCCCTCATCCTTTGGCATAGAGGGACCTGGTGCAATTGGAGGGGACGTGGGGCTCTGTCCTGTCCCTCCTGCCCCTGCTCAGACCTATGGGGCATAAGATGCTGCACACTGGGCACTAGCCCTGGTTGGTGGGTGAGGGTTGAGGTTGCTGAAGCTTTAGGTAAGAGATGCCCCGCTCCTTGCCACACCAGAGAAGCAGGTTAGTGCAAGAGGGGTGGTGAGACCAGCCAAGCCCTGTGTTTGTGTCCAGCAGTGCAAGCTACAGGGAGAGCTGTGAGGTCTCTCTTACTGCATTTTACCATGAGAAATGCAGGGGCAGTGCTGTATCAACTCAATTTCATTGCAGGTTTAGGAAGGATCGTGCTAATTTTTCCATAAACACAGATGACCCCCTCATCTTTAACTCCAACATTTACAAGGATTACAGCATAATGAAGGACTACATGGGCTTCACTGAAGAGGAGTTCAAGAGAGTAGTAAGTCAGCCTTGTCTGGATGCTCTGCTGAAGTGCCAGTGCAGCCCAGCACCATCCACTGTATGATCCCCTTTATATGATAAAGGGTTAGGCTTTAGGCTTCAGGGGAACAGATGACAGTGGAAATTGTCCACTGATGTCCTCACAGCAGGTCTTGGCAGTAAGGAAGGAAGGTGTCTGTTGCTTTTTTATTCTCTGGATTTGGAATTGCAGGTAGCTTATTTCAAGGCATGGCTCTGAGATGAGCAATATTCAGCAGGTATGGAAGTGTTTGCAGTTTTTGTATGTGTAACATACAAAACTGAGCTAGCAACACAGTCTTGATTACATCCTTGGTTTTCTATTCACCCAAACCAGAAAGACAGGATAACTGTTTGACTTACCTGGTTACCAAGTGAACCTTTCTCGGTTTGCATTCAGAGTCACGCTCAGCACTTCCATCTACATGACTCCCAAGATACTTTATTAGATTGGGAAGTGCAGGATGCACTTTACAAGAGAGCATCAGTCCTGCTTTCAGCTCTGGCTGAGGAAACGAGTCCCTTTCTCCTACAGACATCACTCTCTGGTTCTGGAAGGAGGAACCAGGACAGCTCTGGATCCACAGCTGTTCTGCTGCTGGTGTCCTCCTGCTCTTGCCAAAGCCAGGTTATCCCTGCACAAGTCAGATGAGCAGGTTAAATTGCACAGCCAGGCTGTGTCCCAAAGGCAGCACATCAGCCACCAGCAGAGGCTCTTGTCAAAACGGGAGCTGGGAGCGTAGGAGAAGGTCTAAAGTACGTATCCTGAACGTATTTAAAGACCTCTGCTTTGCACTTGCTTTGTTCCTCTGGGATTTGCTGCGAGTGATGGGCCAGAGCAGTTGCCTTGTAAAATGAGGCTGTGGAAATGAATCCTGGAGTGGAAACTTTCCACTCTCCCTCGCCTGTTGCTGCTCAGAGCCAGATGTTGGGATTTTAATACCTGATGTATCTTAATGTCTCCCTTATGTTGCCCCTCTGCCTCCCCAGAACATCAACGCAGCTCAGTCCAGCTTCTTACCTGAGAAGGAAAAGCAGGAGCTGGTCAACAAGCTGTATGAAGCCTATGGGATGGTCCCCAATGCATCGTGACCTATCCCTGCGAGCCAGCATGGAGCGGGGGCCCTTCCTTATGCGTGCTTGGCTCTCCTCTGTGCTAATGGGAGCACCTGGAAAGGTGCCCAGGGTCAGTCTCTATTCCCTGTGTTAACCCCTACAGTGCTAAACAGAATGAGGCTATCGTATACACCTACCTATACCCCCATAAACCCTCTCCCCAGTGGATTTCCAGTTTCCTATCTTGGTGGTGGGCAAGCAGACTGAAACTGCCTCTTGGCCTGACACCCTTCTTCATTTGCCAGTGTTTCTCTACTGCAAATGCAAACAGAAGAACCTCCCATGGGTTTTTTTCCTCCTCTTCCCCTGCTTTATCTGTCCTGCCCTACTCACCTGCTGTAGCCCTTGTCTGCAGTGCAGAAATAACCACCTTTAACTGTGACTGTGGCCTAAGTTGATCTTCATCTTTCTAGGAAAAAGCTGTGTTAGAGCTGTCAGGGAGTGCGCAGGCACTTCAAGAACAGAGGCTTTATTCCCATCCATGTGGGCAGGAGGGTTTGGCCACAGCTATATTTACCCAGGGTTAGTCTTGTACTAACAGGACTGGAACGAGCTGGATGCTGGTGCTCCTGCCCATGCACAGGTCTGAAGAGCATTAAAAAAACTCACAGGTTTTTGGCATCTTTTTTGGTTAAGGACTCATGTCTCAGGCCTCCCATTGTCCCTCCTGTAAAGCACACACCTTGGGCTGTGTGCTCACAGCTGGCCATGACCATGGGCTCACATGCATAGGAAGCTGGAACATGTTTTTAGCATTTTGGGCCAAAATCTGCCTTCTGGGGTCTTTCCCAGTTTTGTACTCATCCTGGAGGATTCCTATGAACTGCAGCTTGCTCTTCCTCTATCTTTGTTTGGGACTTGGGAAAACCATGATTGATTGATTGATTGATTGATTGATTTAACCACTCTGCCCTCTTCCTGACTTGACAATCTGTAGGCACTATTAAAATTGAATCAGTATATTAATAAGCTAGGGCCCATTGTTACATGTTGACTTGGGTCCCACCTGAAATGCTTCTCTCACTCAACCACAACACTGGCTAGAAGTCAGATCTTCTGTTCGGTGGAGAATTTATACAGACATTCACCAAAATTCCGACGTTATTTTGGTGCATTACAGTGGTTTTACTTAACATACAATAGAGCGGTGCACCCAGAGAAGAGACCATCATTTTCTTACATGAGCATGTGGTGTGCTTAGCATCCCAGGTATCTGCCAAGATGCTTACTCCAAAGATACTGTACCAAAAAGTTGCCTTTGACAAGGGACCATGGTTACCATTACCATGGACAGTGTGTGGGACTGGTCCAGTCTCAGCCAGCAGCAACCATGTGCTGGGAGTATTTCCCTTCTTTCTGGGCTTCCATATTTGTCTTCTGAGTAAAATGCTCATCTCTGAAGTACATGGTGCATATATATATATACACATATATAGCTAGATAGATGGGTATGAGAGAGTGAATGTCATATTTTATAAAGCAAATAATAAAGCATCACTTTTAAGGACACGATTGTGGTAAGAACCAAGCTTTTTTTGGTAATTTTTCTCTAAAAATCGTTTCTGAAGATGAGTTGCTTGTTTGGATTCTGGACAGTTGATTGTTAATCCTGTTTAATAAAATAACAGATTTATATTAAAAGATAAACTCTCTTGCCTTTCTGTTGAAGGGTGGCTGTTAGGAGCTGTGGTCCACAGTGTGAGCCAGCTTACCCCTGCTAGAGCATGAGGGTCAATTGGTAGGTGTGATGGAGCTTTGGCAGCCTGGTCCCTGCCTTCTCCTGTTGGCAGGTCAGAGCACTTTGACAGCCAGAGGAAGGGTATGCCTGCTCCCTCACTATGGGCAAGTTGGATTTATAGATGCAGGTTGTTCCAACCTCACGGGTCCTTTTTCCTTTTGGTGATCAAAGGGATATGTGTCACTTTGTGGCGGCAGTGCCATCACTGAGTGCTCTCACTTTTTCTGTCTCAGAAGTAGTCTTTTTTTCGCTCTCACCCAAGTTCTGCAGTGTCAGTTGATGCCAAGAGCCAGAAGTGTTGCAGCCTGGGCTGCCTGGCTGTTGGTCTGCACTGGCCTACAGGCAGGGGAGTGTTTGCTGGAGGCCTTTATGATCATTTGGTTCTCAGTTACAGTTTCGGTGGGTCTGGCATGCCCCTATGTTCAATGAAATGAAAGGCTGGGAGCATCTGTGTGCTCAACAACATTGCAAGTCAGGATGTGGCTGGATTAAGCCAGTGCTCTTGGTGTTAGAGCACAATCAGCGGCGGCAGGGCTGGCTCTTTCACTTGCAGGGGGAACCTGATGCCTCTCGCCTGTCCTCTGAGGGTAGCTGGCCAACAGGCTAATCACCTGCCTAATATAATTCTGGAATAGATATTTTCTGATCCAGAGAGCTAAGATTAGCCCACATTTGACTGCTGGAGGTCTTGCCTGGTGCACAGTCCCTCTGCACTGCCTTTTAGCTTTCTCTGTGCGTGTCAGCATGAGCCAAAAATACTGTTCAGTGGCAGTGAGGAGAGCTGGAAATGGGGCTTAAAGATCCGACTGTGTGGTCAGCCAAGCACAGGAGCTACCTGCTGTTTTGCCCCTGAGTGTTGGGAAATGGGAGCAGGCTCTTGGCCGCTGTCCGGGCACAGAGCTGCAATAGTATCCAGGCAGCTCCAGCAGCCGAGCTGGTTTGCAGCTGCCAAAGCAGCAGATGCGGCCACTACCTGGCTGCCAAATCCTTGTTTCCTGTGGGGGCTGGAGCCATAGACAGCTCTGTGCTGGCCCTGTGGCCATCACTTCCTGGAAGCCCACATACAACTCTCCTTCTGTCTGGCAGCTGCTTCTCTGCTTATTTATGGCCTTGTTTTCTCTGGTAAGTCCCAAACTCGTAACATTCAGTTCTGCCTGAGACTGTTAGGGTGATGCTTGTCCTTGTGTCACTGGAGGAAAGCATTTCTCAGGCCAGCTCTGCCATGTTCCTGTGTTTGGCCATAGACCCCAGCCAGGCTATAGGTGTATCCCACAGCTCCGGCAGGTTTGGCTTTGCTGGAGCTGGGTGAAACATTGGGTGAAGACACCTCTTCTCACTGGCACCTCTTCTGCTGGTGTCTGGATCAGTTGGCCAAGTCCTCAGCCAGCCTTTGCTTGACTTTCTGCAGTAGTAATGTGGAGGCACCCATAGGAAAGGTGCTGCCTGGCAGCAAAGTTGGGAGTGTGGCGTCAGACTTAGGATTTTCTGTGCCCAATGGCATCTGCTTCCATCTGGGTGCTGCACACCCATGGGGTTTCACAGACCCAAAGAGAAGAGGCTTGTAACACAGCTCCATATCTCCTTATGAGGGGAAACTGGTGTAACCACCCTGAGCTGCAGCTCAATCAGCTACAAGGCAAAATAAAGGAAGAGGAAACATCCAGGCAGAAAAAAACCACCTTCAGTACTTGAAGGCAGTGTTATTTATTCCAACAACTTACGTAGTTTTATCAAACCATCTTTAACACAAAACATGTCTCCTAAAAGAGAATGGTGTGAGATCCTACCAGAGATCATCTCAGCTAACAGTTTGCAAAGTTAAG
This sequence comes from Psilopsiagon aurifrons, assembly GCA_025447955.1. Taxonomy (NCBI): domain Eukaryota; kingdom Metazoa; phylum Chordata; class Aves; order Psittaciformes; family Psittacidae; genus Psilopsiagon; species Psilopsiagon aurifrons. The sequence goes on along the minus strand of JAOEHY010028630.1, from coordinate 6,403 downwards.
CCTGAATTTCAACAGTCAAACCAGCAAAATGTTTCTCCCCTCCCCTTAACAACATCTCAAAATGCTAAAACCCAAAGGAAAAGATGCCTGTGGCTGGCGCTGCCGGGTCTGTAGGTGGAGCTCATCCACACAGAGCTGTGCTTTGGTCCTTTACTGATGCTAAGTGGCAGCAGCACAGGTGAGTGGTACTTGACCTGAAGGCAGCAGGACTGGCCAGGTCCCTTCCGCACTGCCCACCCTGACGAGGCCACATGGACAGTCCATTGGCCAAGACAGGTCTAAGTTACAGATGAGGCTTAGAAAAACCAATAATCTACATTTCTAATCTATGGAAACAGAATAAATAGTAATCTAAATTTGCAAAGGAGGAAGGTACCTTGGACAGGAAAGTCTGATGTGTTTATTATTACTGAAATCATTTTTTCCCCTAAGGGAAAATTGCAGCTAAGGCATCTTGAGAATGGCTCATACCACTACAACCACGGCAGTGTTGCTCTAGATCATTAGGGATAGGAGCAGAAGTCTTTTGGAGGTGCCAGTCCTTGTACAGCATCAGGTAGCTCTAAACAAAAACGGCTGCAGGAGAGACATTTGACAACTTGCTGTTCCAGGTTGGCTTTTGTCCGCAGATTCAACAGCAAGTACTAGTTTAAGATGGTCCTCCTGCCCATCCCACCCCCTGTACACTGTCATGGGGAAGGGCTGTTTTCTTGCCCCTCTGGTCTTGCTCCTGGGTTGTTCTCAGAAGAAGTGGCATCGCTTTGGCTTTCTGCAGAAGGCATAGAGAAGAAAGCTCTGTTACACTCTGAGGACACAAGTGATCAGTAATTGCTATAGCTGATCTTACTCACCACCTGAAGACCTATCGCTACCCTTCTGTGGCCAGATGCTTAGAGTATTGGTTCTCCCTTCATGCTGCTGGAGTACAAACACTTCTCAACACATCTGGTGATGCTGGGACGGAGCTTTGGGGCAGGGATATGTTCTCCTTGTCTAACCTGTAAGGGCGACTTGCAAGTGCTCCAGGAATGTCTGCCAGACAGCCTGGCAGCTACCTCAGTTGCTCACTGTTAGAAGATCGCCAATTTGTGCTTACTGCAGATGGGTGGATTGACAAATGCTTGTATGGGCATGTTGAAAGAGGTACAGTTGGGAAAATGTGGTTTATAGGGTTTTTATAGTTACAGAGGTAGGCTGGAGGAGTAAAAGAGCAAGAGCAAATCCTGAGTCTGCCCTTTGCAGTGGTGCTGTACGTTTTGCTACTTCTTAGTGGCTGGTTTGCTTGTGCTCTGAGCAGAGGATTCATGCTTCCTGTAGTCGGCTGGCTGGCATATACTGAGCAGGCTGCTACTGCTGCCATGTTTGGGTTACGGGGGAAGACCTGGAGATGGCTGGTGGTGTTTAAAATTATTTCTGTTGTTATTTAAAATACTGTGGAACTATTTGAAGGCTGATTCAAAACAAAACCAAACCAACCAACAAAGAGAAAGCAAACCACAACTTGCCCCACACTTGATTTTTGTAAAGCCTTTTTATATACCTGATGTGTAATTTGCCCTGGGAAGGCTCTTGGTCCATCCCTGTCTTGTTTAAGCATCAGTGCCTCTACAAACCTGCCAAGCAAAGGGCCTTGGCTGGAGCGTGCAGTGCTCATGTGCCAGGAACCCTGGGACCATCCCATTTACTCTAAGAGCCCCTCAGCCCAGTGAGTCTCCCACCAAGCATGAAGGCACTGGTGGAGCGAGGAATGGGACATTCCTCTTGAGCATCTGTTTGATGCTCCCAGTGACAGCACTATTCAGCTGCGCTGCCATTTCATGCCTTGCCCTTCCAGCCTGCGTGCTGGGAGCTGGGCTTACTGGTGTCTGCAGCAGCTCACCTGCTCCTTCAACAGCGAGGTCACCGAGGTCCTCGGTCAGCTTGCGCACGCTGACGGTGGTTGCATCTTGGTGGATGTCGTGGACAGCGTTCCTCCGACCGGCCCGATCGCAGGAAATGAAGTCAGTGTACATGCTGGACTCTACCTCCATTGCATTGCTGCGGAGAAAACACAGCTGTGAGGTCAAGGATGCTCAGCAAGCCTCAACTCATGGCTCCCTCTAGGTTAGGTTACTCTGTGGAGTTAAGTTACTGCATGAAAAAATAGTCCCTGTAACTCTGCTCCGGTTCCTCTAACAGCGGCTACCAAAATCTCAGATATCAAACCCATCACGTGGGGCACTGTGTGGGGTGACCCGTGGTGCTGGGTGACACACCGTGTTGGGTGAGGGCAGATAGGCAAGAAGGATCTGTCCAAGCTGCCTTTACTGGCCCTTGCTCTACCTTCCCATTGTGAAGCAAGGCAGACAAGGCATTTGCCTCTCCTTTTCAGTTCTTGGCCTTCTTTATGAGCTGCAAGGTCCCTGGCTAGCAGCTTTTTCCTACAGCAAATCCATTGCAGAAAAAGCCCTCCTTTCTCTTCAAAATGCCACGGGATCTTTGAACAGAGGCCAGATTTGGCTTACTGCATGGGGGGATGGGGTGACAATCCAGCCTGAATTGGTAATGGGAAATGGTCAGGGCCCTGATGAATATGCAGTGGAAAGCTTGGAGAGCCGGGGAGTATTTTCTCAGTACAGGGCTTTGGATCAGTACTGGCCTCCACTGGTTGTTGGATGTCACTGAGAAAGTGCTGGGCTGTAGTGCTTTCTGATAAGCACCTCAACATGTGAAAATCAGCCCTTCTGTGAGATCTTTGGGTCCCTTCACTCCAACCTTGTGTCTGTGCCAAGCACAGAGCACAAAGAAAGGCTCAGAGCAGCCACTTGTCACACGCGAGCTCTGCTGCGAGCCAGCTCTTAGTTCAGTCCTTAAGTTGTTGTTTTTTTCACTTTAGCTGGTGGTTTAACTTGCCAGCACGCAGAGCCCAGGGACCTCAGCAGCTTGGGAACGTGTCGCAGGCTGCCTGGCTCCAGGCACAGACCGAGTGAGCACACGCAGCCTCTGCACTGCTCCTGTTTACTCAGCTTGGCACTTAGCTTGTTTTTCTACGTGGAAATAAGAGATTAATCTCAGCCTTATCTGCAACTCTGCCCACTGTAAAAAATGCCTTTAGCCCTGCTGATCTTGTCAATACTTGAAGGAGGCCCCGGTTAGAAATGCTTGTGTGTAATGAAAAAAAAATCAACTTCTTGTCATTGACTTGCTTTTGTATCTTGGGGTTAATGACCCACTGAGAAACTTGCTCAGCCTCCTGTACAAATCCTGCTTAATACTGATCTTCCTATCTGCTGGCAGACCACAAGCCTGGGCAAGAATCACACTCCTCACTCTATAATCTCCAATGTTATGGCAGTAGAAAGATGCTGGTGAAGATGCAATAGTCAGGATTAAAGAGGTTACATTCCCCCCATTCCTGAGACTGAGCAGGGTGCAGTAACCTCAAACCTGCATAAACCCAGAGTGATAGTTCCATAGCCCAAGGAACAACTCTCTTGGAGCACCTGGCAGCAGCTCACTGGTGCGACTTGGAGCTTGGTCCAGCCAGACCTCCCAGGGAAACCTGCTTCTCCAAACACAGCAAATCTCCTCCCAGGGCTTGGCATCCATCTAGCTCCTGTTAAATGGGTAAAACCTGCATCCCTTGCCCCAGGAAGAGATCCCAGCTGTTGTTGATCCTCATCTTCCCTCCTTCCTTCCCAGCTGTGCCTTTGCCAGGATGAGGTATCCATTCTGGATGCAGCAGGCTCGCTGATCTCAGTGAGCAAAGCACCTTTTCCATCATTCCCAGACAAGTCCTCCTCACAGCTCATTGGAGCCCAGGCCTTCTGTAGCTGCTAGAGAGGTGTCATACAGACTTGGAAGGCTTCCCCAAGAGCTGTCCACAAAAGCCTGGATCCATCTCCACATCCATGATGTCAATCCATACCTGATACACTCTGTTTTGGGGCCTGGACAACCTAGTTCTTAGGATAGACCCCACAAACTGGGGAGCAGGAGCTGACCATCCTCCCGTGATACAGCATTTTCCCAGTGTTCCTTGATGTAGCTGCCAACAGTAGATGCACTCGGCTGCAGGAGCATTGTGCCAAGTGACTAAATGCCCCATCACATGGAAAAAGGATGGCATCGTGATTAGAAATAGGACCCAAGCGTGCAGAAGCAGGTCCCACCCGCGCAGGTTTGGGTTCCAAACTCGGTGGCCAGGAGATGGCGTGTGTGATTTATTTATTTCCATGGCTGGGAAGGCTCCTGCCTTTGGTTCTCCATGGAAAGAGCTGGAGAGGGGAGGATTTATGAGCAAAGCTTACAAATGTGGGCAGTTCCTTCAGGATTTTCAAGGTGGTGGCTCGCAAAAGCCTTTAAGGCAGATCCCTTCCTGCTGGCAGAGACACTCCAGCCTCCGCTTCCAGGAAGCTATTGGACTGAGGTGATGGGAGCGGTCACCTCAATTTTTGATAGAAAAACCTCATTTTGCACAGAGCATTTCCACATTTCGAGGCAAGGGAAGAACAGTTCAGTGGGGGTTTATTCAGTGGAAACATCTTTTAACATCTGCCAGGGACAAGAAAGGAATCACCCTCCCTCTTGCCCCCGTAGACCTAAAACTGCGTCATTATGGGCAGTCATTTAGTGGTGGCAGGGTGTGCAAAGGGGGGTGCATCACCCAGTGGCTCCCCACCTTTGACTTTCATGCTCCTTTGGGCCAGCAGGAGGGAATGATGTGCTGGCTCTTGCCAGGCCTTGTGAGAATAAGCCCGCAAGCACACGCACACCGCACAAAGGTTTCCAGGGCACTTCAAAGAGATGATTCAACTTGTCCAGAGGGTCATTTCCTGCCTCCCTTTCCTCCTTGCTGTTGACGGCAACAGAAACAGTCCCTGTGCCCTTGGTGCAGCGTGCCAGCCGGTAGGGACGGGGCAGGGGATGCATGGCATGGCGACAAAGGCCATTGGCATGGGGCTGGGACCTGCTGCCTGCGGCACAATCCTCAAAGAGCTTTTCTGTGCTGCTTGGAGGGAGGCAGCATCCCCTGCACCATGGGAACACGGTGCTGCCTGTCAAGGGCAGCTGTCCACAAGCCAGGAAGCCCCTTGGAAGCTGCCACAGCCATCGGACATCCCCTGAGCCGCCTCTGCTCCCGTGCCCCCCCGAAATAACCCGTGCCCCTCTCAGACCCACTGACAAGCCAGCGTTCAATTCCTGTTTCCCACCCCGCCTGCTTCTCCACAGCACAGATCCCAGGGACTATGAGCAAAGTTACTGCAAATGACCCAAGAGTGGCCTGAACAACACAAATGACCTGGAAACACCATGGACAGGTTAAACTCGGCACAGGGCCGGGCGCCTGCAGAGCAAACCCCAGCCCTGTGACCCAAGGCAGCAGCCAGGGCCCAGCTCCAAGGATCGGATGGATGTTACAGTCACACCCAGCCCCAGATTCCAGTTCCAAGGAAACCCTTTGCACGATGCTACATCTGTCCCTTGTCTAGGTTAAACTGTAAGCTTTTTATGGCTAGGAAGGGCTATTTTTGGACTGTGTATCGATGGTGGCTGTGCTGAATCCAGCCAGCTTCCCCTCCACCGCCTGCTTTGCTGCTTTCTGCTCTGCCTCTCTTTACCTCTTGCTTTCCTCTTCACCTAACTCGCCTCTGCAGTCATTGCAAGGGGTCTTTACATGACAGGAAGCCTTGTCCATCTGCACATGGTGTCTGTCACACGTTTGGGCACAAGGCAGGTTAATCCCCTGCTCAGACATTTGGGGCACAGCACACCTGGGCTGTTGTAAGGAAGGTTCCAAGGTTAAACACAGCAATGGCTTCCCGGCTTAACTAAGCCTGAGCCGCCTCCCTGCCTTCCCTCAGAGGCCTCCCTGCCCCTGGGGGCCGAGCCTGGGACATCACCCAAGGAGGGGACTGCCCCTCGGGCACCGCTGTGGCACAGCCGTCCTGGGGGCTGCTGCATGGCTGCGGCCCTGTGCCTGCCCCGTGCCAGAGGCCATTGGGACCATCGGCAGCGGGGTCTGCCCGGAGGTCACGGAGTCCTGAAATCATGGAAGCACAGAGCCGTTGGGTCAGCCAGGATGGAAAAGAGCTGTAAGATCATCGTGTCCAACCTCTGCCTCAGCTCTGCCAGGGCTGTGGCACTGAGGACCTTCTCTCCACGGTGTGCGAGCCCTTGCAGGGACGGTGACCCCAGCACTGCCCTGGGCAGCCTGTTCAATGCCTGAGCTCCCTCTGGGGAAGGAATGGTTCCTCAGCATCATCTGAACCTGCCCTGGTGCAGCTCGAGGACGATTCCTCCTGTCCCATCCCTTGTTCCTTGGGAGCAGAGCTCAGTCCCATCCTGTCTCCATCCTCCTCTCAGGCAGTTGTAGGCAGCGATCAGGTCCCCCCTGAGCCTTCTCTTCTCCATCTGAACCCCC